>JANJGK010002056.1:55000-148452 GCA_039081455.1 Macrobrachium rosenbergii | reverse complement strand
CACCGTGAGCTATTCTCGAAAGTGTTTTTACCCACCCAGGACCCAGATTCCCAACCGGTCCCCCTTACCGTTGGCTACAGTTCTAAGGTAATTTACAGCTTAATTACAGCCGAGCGACAAAATATTACTTTAAATTCTTGTTCAGCAAGCAAAGTTCTATAGAAAAATGTCAACTGCCATAACCTAGCCCACCGCGGACAGCCGGCTTAGATCTACCCAATTTTTAACACTTCTTAGGCCTAAACGTCTTTTGAAACAAATTATTGTTATGGTAAAATGGTGAACAGAATAGCATGCTGGCACACCTGAATTACTGCACCCCATTCTTGGAAGAGGCTGTGAACATAACAATGTCCACAACTCTGTCCAAATTGCCTAGAGATGTAAAACCAATTCACGGCAGATTACCTGTGGAATATAAGTTCACTTATAATATTTCTGGAATTTTATGATTATCTATTGCTTAATCTATTAGGATATTTCAGGCCAAAAATATGTAGAGTATGAAATCTTAGCACATAAGTATCATAAAAACACTGCTTAAGCTGATCTTTGTATCCCATAATTTCTGACAGCAAATTAGTCATTTAAAATTTGGAGGATGGCAACTTCTGTAGTCACAGTTAGTATTTTATACCTTGCCCATAATTACTAATATCCTTTTACAGTTTTTTGGTACAGTTTTACTTGAACCAGAATGGTATTCCTGAGTCGAAACTGCGGTTCGCATGTTATAACATATGTTTTGAATGATCTGACATTTCAGTAGAAAGTAAATAGGCTTAAGAGGTACAAAATCCCCCTTTCATTCTAAAAGTATGAAGAACCACGGAGGAGTACCCTAGATTTGGATGGGGAAAATACAAAATGAATAAAATTAAGGGGTGTATTCTAACCTACCTAACCTAATGTAATGCCTGGGACCTTACCTGGTATGGCCCTCCCTTAACCCCCACCCCACCACCTAGCCTCACCTAGGGCACTGTAAATTAAACTGAATAATAGGGTTGCAGATTTGGTTGAGGTAGTGTGTAGACAAGGTGTAATAGTTGTGTATGTTAATACAGTCCCCAGCTGACAAGTGGTACAGAATGGAAGTTTCTCAGTGTGTTTTGAATCTTCCAAAAATAACAGTAATTGGTAAATAATTCTTTTTATTTTTTTTTTTGCTTGGCCAAAGTTGTAGTATTCACTAGTATTTTACAGCTTGCCTGTAATTACAGACATAATTTTTATTTTTTATATAAGTAACTTACCAAGTAATTACATAGCTAACAATTGCTAATAACCGGCAGCTGAAATTTGAAAATTCGTGGTAGCGATTCTTTTGTTTATTTTGGTGTAAGTAGCCAGGCCCACCCACTGTCGGGGAAGAAGAGGAACAAATAGCAAGAAGGTTCAATTTATTTCTGCTGGCTTTCGACGAAAGTTGTGAGGAGCAGCTATAGTAATTTGGATTTTCATAACTTTTACTGTTGTTTTCCCTAGAAGAATGGTGAATTATTTTGGATTCTTTTGATTGCCTTTCAGCATTTATTTAGTCAGGTTGACTTATTTGGATGGTTTACCGAACTTTGACTCTTGTTTGGGCTTAGTTGTCACTTACTTAGATGATGCCTGACACTAGTACATCGAGCACTCGTTATTGCAGCAAAGGCTGCAATACAAGATTGACTTCTGCCAAATATGATATACATTCTGTGTGTGCTAGTTGCAGGGCCCGAGTGTGTTCTATAGATCTTAACTGTGCTGAATGTGTTGACCAGGACCCTAGACAGTGGAAGATTTTAACTTTTCACCTTTCCAAATTGGAAAAAGACAGAATTAGGAAAGCTAATGCTAGGAGTGACAAATCTTTAGCTAGTTAGCATTCTTCTAAATCTTCGTCTGATGTTCCTGTAATTTCTGTCGTGTCCTAATCCCAGTTCTTCAGCTTTACAACCTGTTCCCATTCCCAGCTCTCATACTTCAGACCGCAATGTCGTTGCCACCCTTGAAACGAAGTTTGATCAGAAGTTTGAATTATTAATGCATTCTATGTCTCGGGTGATTAAGTTTGTCAAATTATGAACCGTGAATGTAGTGCTCATAGCGAAGTGTTAGTGGAGGAGCTAGCTGTCTGTCCTGCCAACTCCCCTAGGTAAAGGTCCCTGACATATTCCCCCGCACTTGGGAGAAGTCACACTGGAGGCCCAAGGGAGGTTGGTGGGGTCTGTTGCAGATTCCCAGGTGTCGTCAAAGCGCAACTGGAAAGGCGTTTTCTCGGATGTGCACCATCTTTCCTCCAGTTCCAAAGCATTGAGTCCAGAGTGCAGATGGCAGTGGCACTTCAAGGATGAATCAAGACCGCTCAAGAGGTCTGTAGTGGATGTGTGTTGCACCCTTCAAGTGCCTTGTAAGAAAGTGAAAGAGGCTGTTCCCTCTCATAGTTTTTGGGATAGTCCAGAGCATTTTTGCCAGAAGTTTCGCCCTCCAAACATTGTGTGTTGGATCCTGACCGTTCCAAATGTCAAAGTATTTCATTGGAACACCCATTAGCACCTAAGCTGTCCTCCATTCTTGAACTCTCTTTGTTAGAGCATCCTGCAGCTCCTGATGTTGCATCTAGACGCCCCTCTTCTCACGATATAGCGGTTTTGGCGGTAGCGGCCAACCACCAGTTGACTCCGCAGCACCCATTGGCACCGCAGCGCCCATTGGCGCCAGATCCTCCTTTGGCACCAGAGCTTCCATCGATGCCAAATACAGCTTCCAAGCACCCCTTGGCTCCCAATCGCTCTGTATCTTCCGAGCTTCCAGTAGCTCCTGAGTGCCCGGTGGTGCCCAATCGGACAACGATGATATGGTCTTGCTTCTTCACATTGTATGACGACAGCTTTTTAAACATCTGACTTACCTGGTAGTTATATATATAGCTTAAGTCCCTGACGTGCGGCAGAATTTCAAAACTCGCGGCAATCGCCGATGGGTAGTCAGGTGTACCACTAGTGCGCCCTCTACCCAGGTACCTTGAACCATTCCAACTGTTCCTCAGATCTTCCCTGCCGCCATACCGGTTGCATCGTTAAGAATTTCGCTCGTTTGGCCCGTGTTTTTTCACCCGTGTTTTTTCACAGAGTTTTGGTGAAGTACACTTTGGCTCTGGCTTTCGCTTGTTTTTTGGATTTGCCTTGGATTTTCTGGATTTGTTAGATATTGTTGATTTTGACCTTTGCTCGCTTTGGATTTTCTTAAGATTTTTTCTCTTTCCAAGATGTCTGACTCTGCTTCGAGTGTGAGAATGTGTGTGAAGGGGTGTAAAACCCGGCTTGCTAAAGCCGCGTTGGATCCCCACTCTATTTGTGTAAATTGCAGAGGTAAAAATTGCGAGTTAAAGGACAGATGTGATGAATGCTTTGGTTTATCAGAGAAAGAGTGGATGGATTAATACCGATATGTTTCTAGGCTTGAAAGGGATAGGATCAGAAGAGCCGGGAGTAGTAAATCTCGCTCTTCTAGAGATAGTCAGGGAATTGAAGATTCTCCTCATATTATCAATCCTATTATTCATTCCCCAGTAGTGGTAGTCCCAGAACCCCCCACTGATACTGATAAGGAACCAACCTTGAAGGACATGATGACGGCCATTCAAACCCTTGGACAAAAGGTAGAATCCCTCGCAAGAGACAGAGAGGATTTATGGTCGCATGTGAGAGATCTGAAACATTCAAGTGTTAATGAGAAAAATAAAAGTGCAAGTGTTGTGGAGGGTGCGATTGCTCGGTCCTGTCGTGCTCCTAGTCCTAGACCTCTTCCAAGCTCACCAACCCCTGTGAGAAGGAATGTCGACAGACGAAGGGAGGCGAGAGGCTTTAGCTACCGAGCAGTCGTCCCCTCGAGCGTACCTGTTGACGCTTCCCAGGACGCTCACCCTCGCCATAGGAAAGGCGAGGTTAAAGTGTTTTCGTCCTCATTGGAAGACGCTGTTACTAGACGGGGCTGGCGTCATACATCCGTATCGAGACCCCTCAAAAGGAAACTTCCTTCAGTGGAACGGCGTCGGAATTTGACCCTTCCTACTCCGGGATGTAGTCACTGGAGCAGTCCAGAGCGTTCCCCTCTTAGTTCGGACGATCGCTCTCCAGTGAAAAGCAGACATATGTTGTCGCACGGGCAGCCGTCTGCTTCCACTAATGACGAAATGAGATCGGAAGCGTCCCCGGAACGTCCTTTCCAACGTCTCATCGAAGAAAATGAATTAGTAGTTGATATTGCAGCTCCCCCTGTCGATCCCCAACAGCAGGTAGCTCCGCAAATCAGTCTAATTCAGGACATGCAACGGAAACTCTCTTCCCTGATGCAAGTCTTGCAGCCTGCAGAAAAGACGGATGCAGACTTTTGTCCACCTATGGCTGTACGTCGCCCTGAGGAAACTTTTGACCGATGTCGCACAGGCGGCCAGTTCTCAAGTGACTTCAAGGTGCGGCGGGACAGGGAACGTGGGAAGAATGTTTCTCCTATTCAAGAGGCCTCAATCATTTTACGTCAGCCTGAGGAAGCTTTTGACAGATGTCGCACAGGCGGCCAGTTCTCAAGCGACCTTAAGGTTGGACGGGACAACGATCGTCAGAAGTCTGGACGCCAGGACGCCCGAGTTGCGCAAGAGGATGGACGCCAGGATGCCAGGCGTCAAGAGCTTGGACGCCAGACGTCAAGAATCTGGACGCCAGGCGTCACGAAGTTGGACGCCAAGCGTCAAGAATCTGGACGCCAAGATGCCAGGCGTCAGGAAGCTGGACGCCATACTTTATTACTACAAGAAGATGGACACCAAGACACCAGACGTCAAGAGACTGGACACCAGGATGCCGAGCGTCAAGGTGATATTTTGAAAGACGTCGCTACTTTGGTTTTTGGTCAGTCAGAAGGAGAGATTGAGGATATCCCTCAGTCTCCTGTGGATCATATCGAAGAAGTTTCGGAAGAAGACGATAGTAAAGGCCATCAACTTTCATCAGACTTCAAAAAACTTATGAAACTTTTTACGGAAGTTTTCCCTGAAAACTTTATTCCGACGGCTCCTCGTTCCCCACCTTCAGAATTTACTCTTGGGAAGGCGTCTAAGGGGTCAGCTTTTATGAAGATGGTTTTGTCCCGCTCGTCCAAGAGAGCTCTTAAAATGATGAACGAATGGATGCTTTCAAAGAAGGAACAAGGAAAGACGGCTTTTGCTTTTCCTCCAGCCAAACTAGCTTCAAGATCGAGCGTTTGATATCAAACTGGAGAATTGTTCGGCCTTGGAATACCTGCCTCTTCCCAAGGAGACTTTTCGAATCTTGTTGACTCATCTCGCCGAGTGGCCATGGGGAGAACGAAGTTTTGTTGGTCAACATCAGAGTTGGACCACCTCCTCAAAGGAATTTTTAGGTCTTTAATTTTCTGGACTGGACCCTGGGAGCGTTAGGAAGAAAGATGGGATTAGTCAGCACGACCGACACCGAAGAACTTGTACATCTGATGTCGTGTATAGATAAAGGAATCAGAGACGGTGCCAGCGAATTAGCGGCGCTTTTCTCAGCAGGAATCCTGAAGAAAAGGGCCCATCTTTGCTCTTTCCTAGCTAATGGGGTCACATCCAGTCAAAAATCGGAACTAATTTATGCCCCTTTTTCCTCTCACCTCTTCCCTCAAGACTTAGTAAAAGAGGTCTCTACATCCTTAGCTCAGAAAACCACACAAGATCTTATATCGAAGACAGCAAGGAAAGTCCTACCAACGACTTTCATCACTAAAAAGAGTAAGGCTGAGGCTTCTGTGTTTCAGGGATCTCAGCCCTTTCGTGGTCGGCCCTCAGGTAGAGGTTCCTCGAGGGCGGGTAGAAGATCTACAACAAGAAGTGGCTGTAGACAGGGAAGAAACAGGACCTGACGTTCTTCCCCTTCAGGCAGCGGTAGGTGCCAGGCTGTTCAACTTCTGGCAGGTGTGGAAGAAAAGAGGAGCGGATCTTTGGTCCATTCAACTACTCAAGGATGGATACAAAATCCCTTTCCTAAGAAAGCCCCTGTTGGCAGACAAACCAATAGATCTGTCGCCCAGATACAGAGACGAGTCCAAGGCACAGGCGATTCAACAGCAAGTTTCCTTATTATTGCAGAAGAACGCAATAGAGAAAATACAAAATCTGGATTCGCCAGGATTTTGCAACCGCCTTTTCTTGGTTCCCAAGAGCTCGGGGGGGTGGAGACCAGTACTGGACGTGAGTGCCCTCAACGTCTTTGTACAAAAGACGAAGTTCACCATGGAAACAACAAAATCAGTGTTAGCAGCAGTCAGACAACACGACTGGATGGTTTCCTTGGATCTTCAGGATGTATATCTCCACATTCCTATCCACCCGGGCTCCAAGAAATACCTGAGATTCGTTTTCAAGGAAGAGGTATTCCAGTTTCGGGCTCTTTGCTTCGGCCTAAGCACTGCGCCCCAAATATTCACCAGACTGATGTCGAATGTAGCGGGAATGCTGCACACGAGAGGCATCAGGGCCTCTCTGTATCTGGACAACTGGCTCCTCGGAGCTCCTTCCTTCAATCGCTGTCTGGAGGATCTTCAAACGACAATCTGTTTATCAGAGGAACTAGGACTTCTGGTAAACAGGCAGAAGTCGCATCTAACCCCATCTCAAGAGATCCTGTATCTATGGATGAGGATTCAATCTCGGGATTTTCGGGCTTTTCCGTCACCATCAAGGATGGAACAGGCCTTGGTAAAACTAAAGGACTTTCTGGGGAAACGGATGTGCTCGGCGAGGGAATGGATGAGCCTGCTAGGGACCCTTTCCTCGCTAGAACAGTTTGTTTCCTTAGGAAGACTAAACCTTCGCCCACTCCAATTCCACCTCAATCGGTACTGGAGCAGAGAAAAGGGGCTAGAGATAGAGTGTATCCCCATTTCAGAGGCGATGAAACAATGCCTTCAGTGGTGGAACGACCCAGTCAAGCTTCAGAGGGCCTTTCATTAAAACAGAGGAACCCAGACCTAGTGTTGTTCTCCAACGCGTCGGACTCGGGGTGGGGAGCAACATTGGGAAAGTTGGAAGTATCGGGATTCTGGACCAGAGAGCAAGAGAATCTCCACATAAATCAAAAGGAGCTGACTGCAATATTTTTAGCCCTCAAAGAGTTACAACACTCAGTCCAAGACAAGGTCGTACAGGTCAACTCCAACAACACGATGGCGTTGGCCTACGTCAACAAGCAAGGCGGAACCCACTCCAGGTCGCTGTACGAAACGTCGAGACAACTCCTTCTCTGGGCCAAAGAGAAGAATGTGACATTATTGACACGTTTCATTCAGGGGGAAAGGAATGTGAGAGCAGACAGTCTGAGCAGGGAAGGTCAAGTCCTGGCAACAGAATGGACTCTTCACCAAGATGTCTGCAGAGAATTGTGGCGGATTTGGGAACGTCCATGCATAGACCTCTTCGCCACGGCTCAAACGAAGAGGATGGAGACGTACTGCTCTCCTGTGCCAGATCCCGAGGCAACGCACATAGATGCATTCCTTTTAAATTGGTCCAACCTAGACGTTTACGCTTTTTCCCCGTTCAAGATCATAAACAAAGTCATTCAGAAGTTCGTGTCCCACGAGAGCACCAGGATGACTCTAGTGGTCCCCTTTTGGCCGACAAGAGAATGGTTCACAGAGGTGCGGGAATGGATGATGGACACGCCGAGAAGTCTGCCTCTAAGACCAGATCTACTCAAACAACCCCACTTGGAAAGGTATCACCAAAACCTCCAAGGTCTACAGCTAACTGCCTTCAGACTATCGAAAAACTCGCAAGAGCTAGAGGCTTTTCGAAGGAGGCAGCTAGAGCGATCGCAAGAGCAAGGAGGTCATCTACCATCAGGGTATACCAATCCAAGTGGGATATTTTTAGAGGTTGGTGTAAGGACAACTCTGTTTCCTCTTCCAGTACCTCTGTGACCCAGATAGCGGATTTTCTTCTTTACCTTAAGAGGAGACGTAACTTTTCAGCCTCGACTATTAAGGGATACAGGAGCATGTTGGCAGCTGTCTTCAGACACAGAAACTTGGATTTGTCTGCCAATAAGGATCTCCAAGATCTTCTCAGATCATTCGAAACTACCAAGGAGAAAAGTCAGAACTCACCAGCGTGGAACCTAGACGTGGTCCTAAAGTTCCTCATGTCCGATAGGTTCGAACCTTTGCAAGAGATTTCATTTAAAGATCTCACAATGAAGACTCTATTTTTGGTTTGCTTGGCGACAGCTAAAAGAGTCAGTGAAGTACATGCCTTCAATAAAACCGTCGGTTTTAGGAACGGCAAAGCTATCTGCTCTCTACAACTGGGGTTTTTAGCTAAGAATGAACGTCCTTCACAACCATGGCCCAAGGCTTTCAAGATTACGAATCTGACAGAGATCGCAGGTGAGGAGTTAGAGAGAGTCCTCTGTCCGGTAAGAGCTCTGAGAGCGTACCTGCAAAGAACGAAGAGTTTACGAGGCAAGTCAGAGGCGCTTTGGTGTTCAGTTAAGAAGCCCTCTCTACCAATGTCAGAGAATGCGTTATCCTTTTTCATAAGACAGTTGATAAGGGAAGCGCATTCAGAATGCAGTGAAGTGGACCTGAAGCTTCTAAAGGTTAAAACCCATGAGGTCAGAGCGGTTGCAACCTCTGTAGCCTTTAGACAGAATAGGTCCCTACAAAGTATCATGGACTCTACCTTCTGGAGAAGCAAGTCAGTGTTTGCCTCACACTACTTGAAGCAAGTACAAACGCTTTATGACGACTGCTATACACTGGGACCATTTATAGCAGCTAACTCAGTAGTGGGAGAAGGGACTACCCCTGCAATCCCATAAATCGATGCCCTTGATTCTTGCCTTGGAATAGTTGTAATGTTATGGTTGTTTGTGGAGATTGGACGCAATCTTCCACAATCATTGATTTTAGTCAGGTAATCAGTTTGTTCCTTGGCAGCACCCGGAACAAGGGTATTATAGGTTGTCTGTCACATAGAGGTTGGTACACCGGTTGGCAGCTCCTAGAGGTCTTCAGCCCCCTGAGTGGATCGCTGGACCTCTTAAGGAAAGCAGACATAATGAGGGGGAGTTCATTGAAGTCAGCTTCCTTAAACCAGGTAAGAACCTTAAGTTGGTTTATTAACCCTTAAGCAAAATTCCAAAGGTGTTGGCTGTCTCTGACCCTCCACCAAAGGTGTCAATCAGCTATATATATAACTACCAGGTAAGTCAGATGTTTAAAAATGATATTTTCATAATAAAATAAATTTTTGAACATACTTACCTGGTAGTTATATATGATTAAATTCCCACCCTCCTCCCCTCTAGAGACTAGGGGCATGGAAGATCTGGGGAACAGTTGGAATGGTTCAAGGTACCTGGGTAGAGGGCACACTAGTGGTACACCTGACTACCCATCGGCGATTGCCGCGAGTTTTGAAATTCTGCCGCGCGTCAGGGACTTAAGCTATATATATAACTACCAGGTAAGTATGTTCAAAAATTTATTTTATTATGAAAATATCATTTTTCTTCTGCAGCACCAGTGGTGTTAGTCCCGTCTCTGGCTCCCATTCAGCAGCGCGCCTAGACGACATTTTGAGCTTTCTGAAACCTTAACCTCTTCCTCCGAGTGTGGCTGATGCGCCTCTTTCTCCAGTCTTGTCAGCCAAGGAGGAAGCTCAAGGTCAGAAAGAGGATACTCCTACCACGGCATATTCAGCCCTTTTGCGCTTCCTGCTTTGCTCCTTTCCCAACTTTTTCTCCAGCGGCTCCTCCTCCTACTTCGACATTCCAGATGAGTAACCTTATGTCTGAATCCTCCAAGCTCCCCAAATTGTTGCTTTCTACTTCAGCTAAGAAGGCCATGAGTGAAGCAGACAAGAGAGAACAAGGGAAGGTTGTGTTCTGTTATCCTCCTTCATGCTTATTACAAAGGAGATATTCGTATTATGCTACCAGGGAAGTTCCCTCTCTGGGTGTGTCTGCCTCCGCCCAGAGGGACTTCTCTGGTCTCACTGAAGCCTCCTGTAGATCTGCCTTTTCAGCGGCGAAGGTGATGTTCTCTTCCGCTGAACTTGATTACCTGTTGAAGAACATTTTCAAAGTTTTTGAAGTGATGAGTCTCCTGAATTGGGCAGTGGGCACTCTGGCCAAGAAAATCCAAGACTCTCCTTCTGTTCCCACGGATTTATCTACGGATCTTCTGGGCGTTCTCACCTGTATAGACTATAGACGGGAATTAGAGACCCCTCTTGGGAAGTAATCTCAACATACGCTATGGGTATGTCAAAGAAGGGAGAGCTTTGGTGCTCTTTTACATCCAAAGGGGTCACATCTGCACAGAAGTTGGCTCTTCTGTTCTCTCATCTAGTGCGTGACTTCCTTTTCTGACTTGCAAAAGAAGTCAACACAAGACCTCTTGACCCAGTCTTCTAAACGTGCTTGAGAGAATTTTTCCTTCAGTCCAAGTCTTCCTCTCCAATGCGGCGCCAGCGCTTTCGAGGTGCCAGGCAAAGATTTGAGTTTAGGCATCGTGCTAACGTCTGTTTCTCCCCCAAGGCCATCAAAAAGTCTTCATCCAAACCTTCTTCCAAAAAGTGAGGAAAGTTTTCCCCGTGCTGCAGTGGGTGCCAGACTCCTTTTTTGAGCAAGAGAGGAGCAGAATAGTGGGTAATAGAGGTACTCAAGAACGGATACTCTATTCCCTTCATAGATTATCCACCCTTAGTCAAGAAACTTGTTGCATTAACTGCGTATTCAAAAGGCTCGAGGAGGTTTTTGGCCCTCTCAGGGGAGGTTTCTGCTTTTCTTCAAAAAAGAGCGATAGAGGAAGTGACAGACGTAGAATCGGAGGGGTTTTACAATTGCCTTTTTGTGGTTCCAAAGTCTTCAGGAGGATGGAGACCAGTACTGGATGTCAGCACTCTTGAATGTCTTCGTACGGAAGACAAAATTCAGAATGGAGACAAACTGCTCAATTCTTGCTCCCATTTGTCAAGGGGACTGGTTGGTCTCCATAGACATGCAAGATGTGTACTTTTATGTCCCCATAAATCCAGACTCAAGGAAGTACCTTCGCTTCATCCCTCCGAACCAGATTTCTCAGTTCCTAGCACTATGCTTTGGACTCTCAATGGCCCCTTAGGTTTCACACGCATTCTCGCTCTGATAGTGAGTTGGCTTCGTCTAGTGGGCGTCAACATTGCGCTCTATCTGGACGACTGGCTCATTCGTTCTCCCACAAAGGAAGATTGCACGGGGACATTCAGAAGACTCTTGCTGTAGCGAAGGAGTTGGGACTTTTGATCAGCCTTCAAAAGTCTTCGCTAATTCCATCTCAGCAGATAGTGTATTTGGGGATGAGTCTGAATTCTCATCTTTTTCGGGCTTTTCCTGCACCCAAGAGGATAGAGTCCTGTCTAAAGATGATAGACGAGTTTCTCGCTCTTCAAATATGTTTGGCCAACAAGCGCATGAGCCTCCTAGGAACATTGGCTTCCATCGAGTAGTTTGTCTCCTTGGGGAGACTTCACATGAGGGTACTCCAGTTCCTCAGAGACAATTGGGACCGAAAGAAATATCCAGATTCGTTTGTGTTCCCAACCACCCAAGACATCAAGAAACATCTGCTTTGGTGGAGATCTGAAAACAGGCTACTAGAAGTCCCTCTTTCCTCTGAACCCCGACCTGAGCTTCTATGCAGACGCATCTGACTTGGGTTTGGGCCTGATCCTGGAGGACAAGGAAGTCTCTGGAAAGTAGACATCAGAACAGGAAACTTGGCATGTAAACTTAAAAGAACTGACTGCTATCAGTCTAGAATTGCGAGCCTTTGCTTTGGAAGTTCAAGACAAGACCATTGCAGTGCACTCAGACAATATGGCCGCCCTGGCCTACATAAGCAAGCAAGGGGGAACTCACTCCTTCTCCCTATGCAAGGCAGTGTGGGATCATCTTCTCTGGGCTAATCAAAATCAGACAAGGATGGTAACGAGATTTGTGCAAGGCAAGATGAATGTACTAGTGGACCAGCCGAGTTGCAGCAGCCAGGTGATTCCCACGGAATGGACGTTGGACCCACTAGTATGCCGAGAATTGTGGAAGCTGTGGGGATGGTCAACAATAGACCTGTTTGTAACCTCCAGAAATCACTGCCTTCCACTTTATTGCTCTACAGTTCCAGATCCTGCAGCATGGGCAATGGATGCCATTCTGTTGGACTGGTCCAACAAGAGCCTGTATGCATTCCCTCCCTTCGGGATGGTAAGGGAATTGATAAACAAACTCAGGTCTCACAAGAATGCTTCAGTGATTCTCATAGCTCCCTTTTGGCCTCTAAGGGAATGGTTCCCTGACCTGACAAGTCTCCTGTATGATTTCCCAAGACAACTTCCTCAAAAACACAAGCTTCTCAGACAACCCCATCTCAGGTAATTCTATCAGGGGTTATCCAAGCTAGCTCTGGCAGGATTCAAACTATCAAGAAACTCCTCAGAGTTAAGGGGTTTTCGAGAGCAGTTGCACAAGCTATCTCTAGATGCAGGAGAGAGTCTTCAGCCAATGTCTAACAAAGCAAGTGGACTGTTTTCTGCACTTGGTGCTAAGCAATTCATGTCTCTTCTTCTAAGACATCTTTAACAGAGATCGCCAATTTTTTTTTGTTCCTAAGAACTTCTAAAGGCTTGTCCTCAAAGGTTATGGGGCTATGTTAGGCTCTATATTCAGGTATAGAGGCCTAGATATTTCTTCGGATCAGGATTTATCTGAACTTATTAAATAGTTTGATACGACGAAGCGCAAAGATTTACTGCAAGTTTTGTGGAGCTTGGATGTGGTACTTAAATGGCTTTCAGGTCCACCCTTTAAGCCTATTAATTCTGCTTTGCTAAGGAACTTAACAAATCTGGTTGTTTTTATTATGGTACAGTTCCCAGGGAAGGGCACCTTCAAAGGTCTGCTAGCCATCGGATAATTCCTTGACTGCATAACTTAAACTGATGCTTTGGTAGCAGTTGGAGTACTCCTCCGCTACAAAGCTTCCTCTTTAGTAGAGGCGACCCTTGGCTTTACCGCCACACTACTGCAGGTTAAGTTGAGCACCAACCAGAGGCAGTTTATACTGCAGGCTCTTTTAGCTAAAATATAACGACAAGCATTGTTTCCAATGCTAGCAACTTTTCTATTTCTAATTCATTACATGGCTTAATGTTGTAAAGTAGAATATGTCCACGTGTCCCACCTCCCATCAGTGTGAGATTCAGCTATGTTATTACTTGGTAAGTTACTTATATAAAAATGACATTTTTATAATAAAATAAAGTTTTAGATATACCTACCAAGTAGTTACATGATCAGAGCCCTCCCTCCTCCCCTCTGATGGACATAAGCATAAACAGACTGAGGATTATCTGCTAAGTTGTTCATAACTCTCTTGTTAGGGGGCGAGAGTAGTCTCCTACACAGAACATTGGTGTCACTACCGCGAAATTTGAGCTTAAGCTGCAGTGAATAAATGAAACTAGTAGCTATGTAATTACTTGGTAAGTATATATAAAACATTATTTTATTATAAAAATGTCATTTTTTTGTATTTCACAACAGATCTGCAGAAATCTTTTTTGCCTGTGGGGCTTAAGGTATCATAATTGTAATATGTAATGGTTTGTATTTAGTTTTATCAGCATTGTTTTTAGGGTAGAAGAGAGACTAGCCTTGGCAGGCAACTCTTCAAGGAGAAGGACACTCCAAAATCAAACCAGTGGGTAGAAGGGATTCTTTAGCTTTTATAGGGAACCCTTCTAAGAGGTTACTCAGAATTCAAACCTTGTTTTCCAACCTTGGACTGTGCCTTGCCCATTGTACCGTGGCCTTCCATGGTTTTGGGTTTGAGTTCCCTTGCCTGAGGTTACAATCAGGCATGTACATTTCCTATTTTTCGTTCACTTTGCCATTTTTTTCGAAAAGTGTGTAGGACAGGCTGATGAGAAAGCAAAAGTTACTTGGTGGATTATCAGGAAAGTGCCTTCATCTTTACCTGATCTTTTCCTACCGAGCATTTCATTTCTAAATCCATCCTGACTGTCCTCCCCCAGTTGTCGTGGCAAACCTGGCGGATTTCATTTGCACTTTTTTTTTTGAGTACATAAGAGACATTTATTTATAACCTTCAACAGAATTTTTTAAAATGTGAAATCTTTTGTTGTTGATGGTCTGTTGTTTTTTGTTCTGCTGAATTTTACAGTTTTACTGTTGTTATGAGTCTATTTATTAGTTTCAATACTGATCTTATGATGTTAATTTTAATTCTTTCAGGAGACAATCTTTTGGGAGACAATGAGCCGAACTCTGGCCCTGTTACTCATTACAGTAAGATAAATTGCAAAGTACTTTACTCAAATATTCGAGGCTTAAGGTAAAATTTTCTTGGTATCCAGAGTCATGCCCATAACTACAATTTGGTGTTTTTATCTGAGACTCTTGTAAGTAGTAACAAGTCAAAGGTTGACTTTTTAATCCCTGTGTTTGATGTCCCTAACTTTATTTATTGCCATAACATCCCACATACACAAGGTATGGCTGTATACACTAAGTCCAGATGACCTATTTATTGTCAGAAAAATTTGGAGTGTAGTTCCCATGAAGTTCTTTATTTTAAAATTTTCGGTAAGTTCTACGTTTGCGTATTGCTGTTTGCCATAATCCAAATATCGTCAGTTCTATATACGACTGTCTATGGGAAAGGATCAGTGTGGCTCAGTCACAGGATTCAAAAGCTTCATTCGTTATTTGTGAAGACCATAATGCAAAGCACAGGGAGTGGCTGTGTTCAAGTTCCACAGATCAACATGGCCGGTCTGCTCTTGAGTTCTGTGTATCCTCCAATTTTGTCCAGCTAATTGAGGAACCTACGCACTTTTCTGGTAATAGATTAGACCTCATATTCACAGCTGCTGTGAATCATTGCACCATTGAGATTGATATATCTGTCAATCAGTATACAGTATTCCTAATGCCACCATTGGGAAAACTGTCTGGCTAAAATCCAGAGCCAATTGGGTTAGCATTATTGAATCTTGTCAGGCACTTAATATTTCAATGCTATATTAGCTCCTGATCCAAAGAAGAAGTTGAGTGACATGCTGATGTCTAGTTTAACAAGGTATGTCCCTAGAAAGGTCATCAAATTTAAGACAAATGACCAGCCATGGTTTAATGATATATACATGTAGATGAGCTTACCATGGCAAACAGACAAATTCAATGCATGGAGGCAAACTCATTCGAAAATTAACCATTTTTGTTGAGTCTCGCCGTACTGCAAATAGAACTTACCATACAGCCGAGAGAAATTACAATAATTCCTTGAAGAGGAAACTTTAAGGAATTACTCAAGATTCTATAGATTTTTATGTATATGTATCTTTGCAGATGAGCCCAAGCTTAGTAATACAGTGCCTGTTCCAAAGAGTGGCATATCTGCAGACTGCAGTACCTACAGGACAATCTCTATTCCTGTGCTCTCCAAAGTTACTGAAAAACTTATTTTTAAGGCACTATATAAGTATGTGTAATCTAAAGGATTGATTAAAAAGCCACAATAATATAATTGATAAATTGTATATTTTAAGACACAAAAATATACAAAAAAAGGGGATAAAAACGAGGGAGCTTTCGACCGTTTGCGCAACGGTCCTCTTCAGCCAACTTCAGTTGGCTGAAGAGGACCGTTGCGCAAACGGTCGAAAGCTCCCTTGTTTTTATCCCCTTTTTTGTATATTTTTGTGTCTTAAAATATACAATTTATCAATTATATTATTGTGGCTTTTTAATCATTATTTTCGATCACAATATAGTGATGCTCCACAGTTAATCTAAAGGATTGTTAGCCGACAGTCAGTATGTGTATAGGAAGCAGTTAGGTATCTGCAATGCTCTTTTAGACTTGACAGGCCATTTGCAAGGAAACCTTGATAAGGGTTTTGAGTGCAGAGTAATTCAGATAGACTTGGTGCTGCTTTCGATTTAGTGAATCACAAGGCACTTATTTTTATATTTTTAAAGTAAAGAATCTAGGAGTGGGTGTATATGTTTTAGGTTGACTCAGGATTTCCTTACAGGCAGGCAGCAGCGAGTTGCTGTGGACGGGATCTTTAGTGAACCAGGACCTATTTTGTATGGAGTTCCACAGGGTAATCATCTTGGTTCATTGTTATTTATAGTGTATACAGGTGATATAGTTGTTAGCCTGGAAAACAGGATTGTTCAGCATGCTGATGATGCACAGTCAAGTCTCCACTTATGATAAATGAAGCTGCCCCCAGCTTCAACTGGGACTTGGACCAGATCAGGGAATGGAGTGATCAGTGTGGTATGAGGCTGAACTCCAGTAAAATGAAAACACTATTGATTAGCAGATCTTGTACAGATTTCTCACCCCGTCCTCCCCTTAAGGTGGATGGAACTTTGCTGAATGAGTCTGAAGCTTTAACTATTCTAGGTGTATATTTTGACTGACATCTAACTTTTGAGAAACATGTAATGAAAGTTTCAGCAAATGCTACACTAAAGTTAAGTATTATTTGTAAGGCCTTATATATTTATGACAGTGATAAAATTAGTGCAACCTGTTTTAAGCTCATGTGTGCTTCCTTCACTGGAGTACTGTTCTCCAGTGTGGATGTCTGCTTCTGCCAGAGATTTATCTCTTAGAATGGTTTGTGGTGGTAGGTTTTCGTTTCCTGTAGTAGCAGTCATGACTTGGACCATCGATGGGTGGTCTCGTTTGTTACTTCTACATAAGCTGTATTTCAACAGAGATCTTACACACCCACATTTGATCCTTGCTCCCCTTTACTTGCCGAGAGCAACCCAATTTGCTGATCAGCACCACCAATATGCAGTAAATGTGCCTCGCTGTCGAACTTCTCAGTTCCAGAGGTCCTTTATTCCTCAAATGATTGGACTGTGGAACAACCTCTCAGAGGATGCTGTGCAATTGGAACTTAAGAAGTTCAAGCGAAGATGCAGTACATTACTACCCTAATACTATTCTCCTTGCATTTTAATAGATTTTTTCTGTAAGCAAGTAGGATCTCTTCTTTCTGTATTTACCTCTACCTTGTCTCACTACTTCCTAGTGAACACCATATTCTTTGGAAGCTTGAATTTCAAGCCTATTGCCCCTGTGGACTTGTTCCATAGGAATAAGTTTTTGTCTTCTGAATAATAATAATTAAGAGGCACAAATTCAGTTTTGTTCCTGATCAAGTTGCATTTTCACCTGGGGGGAAGGAAAGAATATTTCTGTTTTCCTCACTTGTGCCACGAAATGTAGCAGATCAGCTGAAGCGGAAGTATCAAGTTATGTCTTTGAAATGGATTTTGCATCCACAAGTCAGCAAGGGTTGATGGGAGTTCTAGATCTCTTTGCCACAAGATTCTACTTTTGTCTGCCAGTTCAGGCTCCAGAAGCTCGGGCAGTAGATACATGCTGTTGAACTGGTTTTATCTGGACCTCTAAACTTTCCCCCTTTGGCTATGATTCAAATGTTTCATACAAATTCTGGCAAACAGCAAATTCGCACATAACCTTGGTGATTCATGCATAGGTGCCATGCAGGAAATGGTTCCAAATTTTCCGTCTCAGCTGATAGAATTCCTGTGACCATAACCACTAGGGATGGATAGATCTTCTCATGCTCCCTGGATGCATGAGGTTTCACCAGAACCTTCCTTGCTTCAGCTGACCGTGTGGATACTCGTGATTGTCTACAGTATTGTGAATAAGAGGTTTTCCCAAGGAGTGGAGAAGAGCAATCATTAATTTCAGCAGTAGTCAGCTAATGCACTGTACAAGAGACTATGGTCAGTCTTTAGAGTTTGGTGCTTTTCCAGGAGGATTTCCGGGACAGATACCTTTATAATAACCGAATGAAGTTCTTTACTAATTTGCAGTACACTAATGGTTTGTCTGTTAATGCTATTAAAGGGTGTTGCTTCACACAAACATTCGTATTAAGACATTCTGGTTTGGATCTCTCTGTTAACCTGGACATTAAGGAACCCTTTATTTTCTTAAATCTAGATTTCTTAATGTCCGATTAAATGTAATGTAATGCTAATGTATTCAAGTATGCCTCTATTTAAACCCTTAAACACAACCTTCCTTAAAAACTGAGTGATTAAGACTAGTTTTTTATTGTCAGTGAACTCCAGGATTTCTCCTTCAGTGTGGTCTTTACTTCCCAAGGAACAGTCCTTCCCTTTTGCCCTACTTCAGGGCAAAGAATGAGTATTAGGTCTTGGGCTCTTTCTCGTTTTCTAAAGGCAAAGGACCAGGGACCTCAGACAGCTTTCTAAATTGGATTGACCTGTGGCAAAAATTGCCATGACCTCTCTGTTTGAGAACCTGGTCAAGGAAGCACACACTAATCTAGACCGCTCTCTCTTACCACCCCTGAAGGTAAGCTTCGCTAGTTGAGAGCAGTGACAGCTATGTTCAGTTTCGAACCGTGAGTGTTGTCAATGTAGCCCAGTGAAGATGTAACACCATATTTGCCTCTCACTATTTTCAAGATGTTGAGATTCAGTACAAATCATGCAGAGCACTGTTGTCCCTTGTATGACAGGAGTTCGACTCCTGAATGATTATGGTAGATATACTCTAGTCTTTCCTATTTACATAAATTTGTTCGGTAGGAAGAAGGTGTGATTTTGAGATAGGTAAGAGTCTTCATTCATTTACTATCTTTGCTCTGCTGGCCTAGGCACAAGGCCTTTTGTTCCACTTTAAGAGTGGTATCCTTTGCAAGGACCCTCCAGCATCTTTCAGAGGCCCTTGCAGCCTAATGAATTATTCCTCTCTCGGCAACATTATTAGCCAATGGATCCTAATCATTAGATAAGAAGCGTCTTATTCCTGGTGGAATTTTGTTGCATCCTCAGGGGTTTTAATTATTAGTCCTCACACCTTTTCCCCTCCTCCTCTTCAGTGTACCAACCAGCTATCATAATACGAGGTTTTATTCATTTCAGAAACAAATTTTCATAATAAAATTTATTTTTTAAATACCTGTGTTATGTATCATCCCCAATCTCCCCACTCGTGGATGGAGAAGAAACAATGATAAAAAAAGAGGCTTGAATCACCCAAAGGGATGGGTTACAAGACCGTTCAAACTAAATGAGCCTATCAATTTTTTTAGTTTTCACACTCCATCATCCTCCCGCTTGATGCGGAAATTACAACTATCATAACAGAGAGGTATGGATTTGAAAAATAAATTTTATAAAGATTTCTGTATATGATTATCATAATAATAGCTTTACCTAATTTTTTAATTGGGGTAGGCTGATTTGCAAACTTTAAATTTTGTATGTGTTGTACAGTACTGATTAGCTGCATTGCCAATTAGTAGAGTAACATTATAAATCAATGATAGTGATAAGTTACAGTAAAAATACTGAGTTAGTAGGTTGACTTGTAAATGACAGTTGGATGTATGTAATTACTCTTATTATTGGTTGTGCTATCTTCTGGAACGGGTAAACAGTTCATGAACCTACATAACTTCCGTCCATGGAATTGAATCCTTGTATGCAAAGTAAAGGACACGGAAAGTAGCATATTTACTTAAACAGCTGCTGTACACATTAAATTTTTAAATATATTTTTCAAGAAAAGATAGTAAATAAAACTTTAGTAATTGAATCAAATGCATAAACGTAACAGAAATGTTGTTTAAATATACTGTTCACAGCCAGGTAAATAAAACTTTAGTAATTGAATCAAATGCATAAAAGTAACAGAAATGTTGTTTAAATATACTATTCACAGCCAGGTTATTTGATGACTAGATAGGGAAGCCGTGGTTCTAAGGCTGACAACCTTTATTCACTAAAAAGTGTTGGCTATGTGGTTACCAAGTAGCAAAATTATAGCTATCTCAAGATAACCCAGGATATACAGTCATTTAATTAAGCTTTACAGGCATAAATGTAGTGCAGCGATTTAATAAAAATGTCTTCAGTACATTTGTAATTGAATTTGCTGTTAAACATCAACCTCCATTAATGCACATAAAAAGCAATTGGCTCATTGAATAATTAAACATTTCCATGCTTCTAATTAACCACAGGTGCAGATTGCTGTTATTTTCAGTTTCCTATTCTGCAGTTTTCAACCAAAACCATTAATATTTATAAGTTTTGTTATCCAAATTTTCATCTTGAAAGGTATCTAAAGTGATTTTAAGCCATGTTGCATATGCTTGTTGCTTTTTTACAGAATTATAGCCAGTAAGAAATTACTCTTATCTTCCCATGACAAATTCTTGTTGATATTTTGAGAGGAATAACCCCAAATGTTGAAAACTGTTGAGGTACTGCATGGCACATTTGCTTCATCCTTCAGCAGATGAACTCTTATGAAGACTAGAATGAGTGAATGTTTTGGAATAGTCTAATAACTGGATTTCTGCTTCCTCCTTCCAACTTTGTTTATTTACTTGCTTTGCCAAACAGCAGCGTCTTATTCCTTTTGAAGTGTTGATATGATGCACTGGCCAACACTGTGTTTCTCTTATTCAGGTTTCCGAAAAAGGATGAATGGTCTTGATGCTGTTTATGTTGAAAAGTTGTGGGCATAGTACGCATCATTTTTTATTTACTTATCATTCCCCATTGTACATGTATTTATCTGTTCTTTGATTTGGCTTTAATCAAAATTGTTTTGTTGCTTTATGTCTAGACAAAGACATTTATTCTTTGCAAATTTATGATAAATTTAATGGCCTTGTCTTTTTTTTTTTTTCATGTGAATGGTTTCCTGTTGTGAATACAGTAATGATATTAAAATGTTCACTTGAATGCACAAATTATGTGACAGTTTTTAAATCCTTTTTTTTTTTATTACAGTTTGTTTGAGGAAGGCAGTCAACATCTGTGAAGATCCACGAGGACAAACATGTTCAAGACGAAGGTTTTTTTAAAAAGATATCCAGTCAGAAATTAACGGAAACTTCGTTCATTTTTGCACTCTTGAAAAGGTTTCAGATCCGCTAGTTGTGTTTTGTCCCTCATTCAAGCTTAGAATCTGACATATCTTTACTGATTCTTCAACTCCCAACCAACATTTGTGAAAGAAATTGGGCTAAATCTTCATTTTCTGTTAATCCTTTTATTAAATTTGAAGGAGTTGCAACATGCTACATGACATCTTCATATGAAAACTTTGTGTGATCTGTAGGAGTTCATGTCACCTCAGTGGTTTGGTTAAACTAGTAATTAATAATGCTAAGCTCTGAAACCATTGGTTTAGTTCTGTTAGTCTAGAAGTTGAAGATAATCTGTGTAAGTTTTATTATACTGAATAAGGTTGAATTTAGTTTAATTATAATAAGTCGGTTTTTTTATTGATTTAGAAACTAATAATATTGAATGTGTCTATATGCTGTATATGCTAAGCATTGCCATATATCCTGAACTTTATTCAGTAATTGTGGGTATTTTATCAGGTGCAAGTGTCATCATGTTGATATTTCGATCATTTCTTTTATTATTAAATTACATTGTGGTTTCTTCAACCTCACTGTTTGTATAAAGGTAGTGTGCATCTTGGCTAAATGTTCAAGTGATTAGTTCAGTCCTTGACAAGAAATTTAATAGTTTTAAGCATTTAAATTCTTTTTATATTTATAAGTTTGGTTTACTATCATATCTGGCCTTCTTCATTTCCTGTGCAGATCAGCAATAGTCAATTGTTAAGGATAAACTTTGTATTTACTCAGTATTTACAGTACTTGTCTTTCCACTGTTAGAGTTGTTTTGAGATTAACTGACTTTAAGTTGTGGGTTCCCTTTGTTCTACAGAGTTGTGTGTTAAAGTAGAATAGTAATTGTTGTTCTCATGCAATTGCTTGAGTAAGGAAGTTTGTTCATGTGGATGATTAATGAAGAGCCTTCAACTTTACCATGCTTTTTGTGTTTGTGGCTAAGTTTCTTTTCCACTAATTTCACTCTAGGTTACCAGCAGGAGGCTAATAATTGCAATTGCTTGATCCTTTTTTTTTTCAAGTTGGAGATCTGGTGAGAGTTATCAGGGTTTAGTTTTTGAGGCTCAATTCTGGCCATCCAACAGGCCTCTTATTTGGTTGCTCAGGGTTTTTTTTTCAAGTATCTGTGTTATGTCATCACTTGCTATGATGCCTTTAGTTTCTTTAGTAGTGGTGCTTTTGCATCTTTAATCTCTGAAACAACTTGATAGCTTGAATGCTGTGCTTTCAAAAGTTTTAGCCTACTAGCCTAAAACAATTTCCCTTCTTGCTTGCAGAGATGTTGCATATGTAGGCCTAGTTCACATTAATACCAAAGCTATGGGTGGTAGGTTAGGTCTGGTCTAGTTTACTGGGTCCTGCAGGGTGCTCGTTGAAACCAGTGTTCGAGAGAAAGCCTAGACTAATGATGGCTGATTCCACACTGTAAATTCCAAGGTGGCCTAGGATGCATTTGAGGTGATACCTGCATGCAAGTTAATTATCTGGATTCCATCGAGTGTAGCCTATGTAATGACTTACACTAGTCCTGAACATCCAAAGCAAAGTCCAAGGCAGACTTTTCAGTGGGTATTATCCTTCAGTCAAGTTAACAAATATTTAGTACATCAGGCAGTGACTGGTTGTACCTGGCTAGAAGTAAGGGAACCTACTTATATGCAATCCCGTTTGGAAAAATGTGGTTGTTGTCATGCAAGTAAACTATCACAAGACAGTTGCCCTCTTGTGCAGTTTCATATGGAGTGTAAGCCCCTTTTTGCTCACTATCTTATTCGTGTGAACAGCCCTTGTATGTGCCTTTTAATGTTTTGTAATTTCATTGTTATTCTAAACTTGCTTCTCTTTCAGTACTTTGTCAAAGATTTTTGCCTTTAGGTTATATATGTGATTTCGGTTTCCTTGGCTAATTTTAATTCTGCTCGTTTTTCTCATTTGCTTCAATGGTCTGGTTAAACTCTGTTTATATTGAGAATAACAATTCACAAAGTTCCTTTAGTTGTGGTTTTCAAATCCCTTTTGAGGGTTGTTCATTCTTTAGTTACTTTGTTTTCTGCAATGGTAACTTTTTTTTTAGCATTCATTTTCATTTAGACCCACACCCAATGAATGCTTTATAGCATTCATTTGTCCGTGTTTGTCTGTCCACAGATGACTAGTGTTTCCTGGGGATTTTACTCGTGGTATTGTGTTTGATGTTTGTTGCTTTGCTTGTAAGATGGATGCATTTTGACGTTGGCACTAGGTCATTATGCCAGTTTTTAGATATCGTGTTTTTAGCTTTTTGTTCTTCATACATATATATTTTTTGCCTAGATGCCATATATATATATAAGGTAATATAGAACTTACTTTACCTCTTGACATTTCATCACAGTTGAAACTTAAAAAGCTGCAGTAAAAACACAGCACTTATCAAGTCACCAATTTTCCTTGAAGAAATTTTGGTTTGTTGAAATTTACTTTCCCCTGTCGTCAGGTTTATTATTCTTTCCTGTTACATAGTTTTACTTTGGCGTTGAATGGCCTTCAAAAATGATATTGTTAAGTGGATACCGTTTGCAGTTTGCCTTATGCAGTCTGTAAAAGTTGGGGCTAAAG
Source organism: Macrobrachium rosenbergii (assembly GCA_039081455.1). Classification (NCBI taxonomy): domain Eukaryota; kingdom Metazoa; phylum Arthropoda; class Malacostraca; order Decapoda; family Palaemonidae; genus Macrobrachium; species Macrobrachium rosenbergii. The sequence goes on along the minus strand of JANJGK010002056.1, from coordinate 124,775 downwards.
GCTCTGGGGGCAGTTTCTTTGGTCCTTAACTGTGTTGCTTTCTGGTTTTTGCTCTACATCCAAGTCATTTGGTCCCTTCCTAACTAGCCATCTTAGTTTCTTTAACTATTTTACCTCGTTCAAGAACAAAATTGGAGTTCTTACTCCATCGAAGAGGTAAACTCTACGGATATATGCTACATTAAAGAAGAAAATGTGGGAGTTTTTGCTGAGAAGCAAAAATTCGTAAGTTTTATTTAGTGAGATCCAGTAACACTTCAACACAATGTTCCCCAACTTAGCGGTCTCCTAGACGTATCAGCTTCGTTTTTATGATTATTTTTTGCTGTGCTACAGATTACTTTAGGTTAGGAAAGATATGGGATTGCTGTTAACTGTAAGATACCTAGAAAGTGTTCAAGTGCGGGCTATATAATATATGGTCCTTTAGCAGACGTTATTACTTATTAGAAAGCCCAAAGCAATGTTTGTAGATTTTACTCCTGCAATTAAACAGAATTCAAGTTTTGTTCTTCAGTAATGTAAAAACAGGGGGGGAGGGGATTTTTATGCTACAGTGAAGTAAATATCATGTTTTGTTTTTCAATGAGATAAAATAGTTGAAGAAACTAAGACAGCTTCTCTAAAAATATTCGGTTGGTATGAGTGTCCAGAAGTGTAACTCAAACCATTAACAACGAGCAACACGTGTGGTTCTCATTTGATGTCCTGTTCCACCTTTTGTTTCCGAGTCCCCTTTTGGTTTGGCTAGGTCAGGCCATGGGTGTCATATCCCAGTACCCTTTTAAAATCCACAAACCATTAAGACTTCACACTGAAGTTGTGGTAGAAAATTGCAAAAATCATAGCGTGCGTATGCAATCCTTCTACTACTGATGATTGTTACTCATGATTTATGTGGTTTCAGAAGTTTTGATAACTGTAAACTCTAAGTGCACAAATACTGTTACATTCTCTGTAAATGTTGATAAGAAATTGCTCAAAAGACACCCGTATTATGAAGTCTCGCTTTAACTGCAATAACTTTTTGGTCCTCTCTCTCTCTCTCCATTAAAATCAGCTTCATTAGCATAAATATTAACATCCCTGAACCTAATGTAATATGATATGATATAGTACTATAATTTGTTGTTACACCCATCTGTGCAAAACATAAATTGCTGTCTTCAATTAAATTGTCATTTAGCCGATAATGTTATTAAGTATTACACTAAATTTTCTCAAGAATGTAGTTAACTGCGAAAAATAAGTGTATTTTGTTTAAGAAAAACTTTATAACCACCCACTTGAAGGTTCTTATTAGAATCTCAGTACAGTACCGTACTTTAATTGCCATAACTACTATCAGTGCATTGCTGTCAGTTTTTTCATGTGAAAAACCAACATTATCTTCGCAGTAATTTGCTTCCTTTGTAGATAAACTTCAAGTTTTACTTCACAACAATTTGTACTTGTTTCAAATCTCATGATTTTTCTGATCTTACCTTTTAAACAAGACTCCAAAGGCATTGTGGTTCACAAAGTGTTCAGGTTTTTATCTTAAGTTTGTGGCAAGCTGAATCTGAAAGACATTGCCTTAAGACTGTCAGAAATTTACAAAGAATAGCTTTTGAAAAATTATCAGACCAACATTGTTGCACACTTGGAAAGATTTTTAGTTCTCTCAACTGCATAGCATTTTGGCACAAAGATTAACAGATGCTTAAGTGGGAAGTTGTGTATTATATGTAGAAGTAGACTAGAGAATTGAGGCATTGAAGTACCACAGAGAACAATTTCCCGGTCAGATCTCATGGAGAAGCTGGTGGAGACAATGCTTGCTTAAAACTAACTACTATAAATTAGCACCATATTGTAAAAAACGAAATAGCATTTTCCTCTCGAAACATTAGCAATTTCAGTAAAGCCTCAGCCAGTGAGGAATACACATACAGTACTGTTACTGTAGAGGCGGACAAAAAAGTTCTCGTTTTAACCAACACTTTGACTAGAATGGTATATTATCTAGACGAGTAATTTTGCTGGAATTTTTATTTTATTTAGACAAGCAGTTTTGCTAAGATACTTGAGAGTTTGAAAAAGTTCTAGAGTTGGTTGGTTGTTCTCTAGAGAGAGAGCAGTTGTGACAAGTTTTCTGAACAAAATTTTCTTGTATGCCTTGTTGGATTAAAGTTATGTAAAAGTTGTTCTCAATTTCAGGTAATTTTGAAATTTTTACATATGGATAAAAGAACTGGTTGTTGCTGTTTGAGTTATTATATAGATATTTTAAATAATTTAGTGCCCAGGTTCAGAAGACGCTAGTATTCTGCCATTCAACTTTTGGTGTTGTCACAAGATTGTCCTTTGTAACTGAAAAAAGTCATTTTGGGGATTATAGCTTAAATCACACTTTCAGAGACATGAAGTCTTTCCCTCTGTGTATACAAGAAATTATTTACCCTGAAGGGAAAAATGTTTTGGAACTGTCCTTAATGTTACAATCCCCAAATTTAGTTTTAATGTCCAAATTATACAGTTTTATACATTACAGCATCATATTTTACAATGTACACATGCAGGATGTGCATATTATGTAGCCTATATACCAGAGAGAACCATAGAGAGAGGTCCGACTTCCTTTGTGCAGCGTAATTTGGCCGCCATTTTGATTGTGTGAAACTGGAGCTGCAGTGACAGCAACATTTTGTAAACAAACATGCTCTGAGTGCACTGCAAAAAATAGGGGGGTACAAATAGGCCTATATAAGTATGTAACTGTAAGAGGACCACTCAGATACATCACAGCCAAATGTGACTAGATCAGCAGAACAGTCTTTGTGCTCTAATACCTATTTAGGTAATTCCTTAGTGGGATAAAAATTTTATTCTTAGATATTCTTACAGAAATGTATGTGGTATATTTAGCGTGTAAGCAAAAATAACCCATAAATGTTTAAACAGTTTTATTCAAAGTTCTGTAAAATAAAATACATATTTTCAAACATTTAGGCTATGTAAAATTACCTGTGAAAGGACTGCATCTGGAAAAGTAATGATTGTACTTTAGTGTCATTAAATGATGGCAGATATAATAGGCCCCAGGAGAAGAACATGCTAGCAAAATGCCAAGCCTTCACAAATACCATGCCTTAGCAAAATATGTACAAAATGCTACGCCTGTGCACAGAACCTATTGGAAATAGGTAGTATTTAATTATATTAATCACGTACCACTACCAAAGGCATCAACACATACACATAGCACACACTGTTTAGCATTAAACACACACTGTTTAGCATTAAAATCACCACCAGTCCACCACCAAAAAGCATTAACAGACACCAAGCTTAATCGAGTTAAACAGGGCTATACTTATCTGTCAGTGTGAAGACCTGTTAACAAAATACTTCATTTATGGGAAATTTTCAATAGTTTTCTGTTTTTATGTAATTTCTTTTCTTTGGATGCTTTTTATTCTTGATTTTCAATTGATATTTTAGTCTCATTGTAACATACAATTGCTTCATAAACTGTACACTTTGAGAACATGAAGGTGTACACAAAAGATCACAGTTGACATTGGAAGCTGCTGCCGTTAGCTTTTGCAAAAACATTGGCACCAGAGACAACATTGGGATACATTTCTCTGAATACACACCCTATTGACTGTGAAGATAAGCAGTTTGCTGCTTGGTGGAAACAGAAGGTCTCTATCAATGGTGTAATTCTTGCTCCTGAAGAATGTGTACTTCTCTACCAGTTGAATTCTCTCTTCGTCGGTGGCTGACCACATAGCACGGCAAGTATCACATGGGTATTTCTTGACAGCTCTGCAACAGAGGTAGCCTGCTAGGTATATTTACCTCTGTAACATCCAACTGTGGCTCATGCAACATTGCTGCAAGTTTCTTTTGGGGGTTGGTAAGCACTGGCTTGATGGGCCTAGGCTTTCATCTTCCTGAAAGTCCAGAAATATACAAAATCAGACTACTATAATATTGAAAAGTTTGTCACTTAATACTGCAGAGGTGTCAATGGGAGTTTCTGATTCTCCTGGGCTCTGATCATTACTACTAAATGAGCTAGCTGTTGAAGACTTCTGCAAAATAGAGTAAAGCATACAGGTCCTATATGGTACCATTTAACTAAACCTTCGCAAAATTTAGTCTGTGGCTAATGTCCTCTAGATTTGCAAGGCAGTCTGTTTATTAAAAAAAAAAAAAAAAAAAATAACTACTTATACTGCTAGAAATTTTACCTTCTTCCGTCAGGATTTGAATGCTGGCTTAGCAGTGTATTCGCAGCTAACAGGCTGGGCTATGTAATGATCACACAAACCATGACTGGCACCTGGCTGACTTGCAGAGCTGACACCGGGCTGGCTCCACCTATGACAGGCACCTGGCTGACTTGCGGAGCTGACACCTGGCTGGCTCCACCTAAGACAGGCACCTGGTTGACTTGCGCAGCTGACACCTGGCTGGCTCCACCTATAGGACTGGCACCTGGCTAATTTGCGGAGCTGACACCTGGCTGACCTGTGGATCTGACACCTGGCTGGCTTCATCTATGACAGGCACCTGGCTGACCTGTGGAGCTGACACCTGGCTGGCTTCATCTATGACTTGCACCTGGCAGTAGTCTGGGGCTCCTGACTGGACGAGATTGCCCAACTGAAGCAGGATGTGGGTTTCTGTTGGTTTGGTGTTAGTGTTGGCCCCTACTGCCATAACACAATCGAGCACTTCCTGCCTGTAATCACCACGAAAGTTACAGGCACTTGGGTTGTCACGATGCCCCCTTTACTATGGATCACAGCGAAGAAATGCTCTAAGGTGATGATGTGTAGACAGGCTTTCTGCTCCTATGCCTAAAATTTTACAATTATAAGTTCTTAACACAACAGATTTGCAAAGGTAACACTGGGTCACTATTAATTATTTACCTGTTAATATTCAGGGATGTACAGATTAATTATGATATACAATATTGTGCAACTAAAGAGTAACCTACGCTTCAGATCTTCCCAAAGCAGCTGGATGGCTGTCAGATTGTTTCCAACCACTAAGACTGGGGACTTCCACTTTTGTTGGCACAAACTATGTGGTGTCAAGCCATTCCCGACACTCCTGTAGCAACGGCATGTGAGAATGTTGTAGAGGTCTGTAGGAACCACTGTTAAAGCAGTCAAACATCATGTTGAAAGTTTCAACAAACTGCAGTGACTCGGGCTCCCTCACCGAATCTGCCAAGGTCCACCAGGGTCATCAAGGCAGCAGCCACAGAATGGCTGAAAACCTGCAAAGATCAAACATAATATACATTCATGGTAAAGTGTGAGGATATGTAATGTTATAAAGTTTTGTAATTATAACCTTATGTAATTTTTAATAATTACCTGTGTTGCAAGCGATACTTTCATGATGGAGAAAGGCGTGAGAAATACGTGGTCTCTAGTGAGCCGTGGGCACATCCCTATTGGCCTACTGGAGTCGTGCTTGTACAGCTCAGCTATGTGAGACCAGTCAGCCAGTTTGTCTCCAATTAGAAACCCATGGTTCCGTAAATTGTTTCGCACACTTTTGATCAGGTGAGGTGTGTCATACAGATAGTACACTTTGTACACTTTGTTGTTGTTTACTTCAAAGTATGGGTTTGTGGGAGTAACAAAGTTGTTTCACTGCTGTGGAATTGTTTGTGCCTTCGTCTGTGACAAAGCAAACTGGGATCAGTCCTGTGTTCATGACATGTTTCACACACAGCTTCAAGGACTCTTGTCTTCAGTACTCAAGCTTTCACAGATCCTGCACTAAGGAAATATCCAATGGGTTGCTTCCATTTGCCAGTTATGCTCCTCAGCATGAAGACTTGTGCATGATTGGCTGTCAAACCATCACAGTCTAGGCCTTCTACTGAATCTGATGACACATTGTAAGACATTTTCTTGAAGAGCCATTTCATCAAAGGATATGGCCACCAGTTTGTCAGTAGGATTTTTCAATCCTCCAGCTTTATGCTGCAACATGTACAGAACAGAATCATGCCCGCCTTCTTCAATGCTGATCTTAAGTAAATCAACCAGTGTGCTTTTGGATGGTAGCGTGAACACTTTACTAAGGATTCTGTAAGCCTTTGGGCTGGCATTCTTCAATTGCAGGGCAACACTCTTCGCGCAGTCACTCCATCGGATGCCATTCTTGCGTCTTCCACTGACCTGCAGTTGTTCAATGACAAATTTTGAAGCCAGTGGTGGCAGACATTGTCTAATTCTTCTTTTGCAGTCTTGACAACCTTGTTCTCAGTGCCTGCACTTTCCTCTTTAAACCACACTGCTGTGTCGACACCTCTGCTTCAGCTTGAGCAGTTTCTGCAATTAAATTCGAAAAATTTATGAGTTTATGCTTCATAGCACACATCTCAACACACACCCTGAGCACTATCTTTGATCCTTAGTATAGCCTCAGTGTGATGATTGATTTTAGGTGCAAGGATTCCATATGCTAGATAACTACCACCGTTAAAATTTATTGCCATTCATGGAACTGCTGTCATGGTCTTCTACTGCAGCAGACCATCCCCGATCGTGTGGCTGCTTTCTCCTTGCATCACCACTCTTTGGGGGGTTAGCGCAGTCAATCAACCACGGTATGCTATTTGGCAGCAACCCAGATTTCCTGTAATTTAAAATACATCATCATCTATACATTCTTCCAGGTTCTTACTTTGCAGAAAGACTAGATCAACACAGTGTGACCAAAGTGATCATTTACAGTCCATGGTTTGTTATTGATAAGTTGGTGAGCCATGGTGGCAAAATACACAGTATTGGCCTCTAGTCAACAACAACAAAATGTGGGTATTCCCCTGTAATTACCTGTCATGGGGGTTTTTTGCATTGGGATATGGCAAAATGATCACTGCAAACTCTGCGCCACTTCATCTGATCTGGACTTTTGCCTAGCAGGTCCTCTCTCCGAAGGTTTCTAATCCATTCTGCACACCTGAAATAAATTCAGTAGTTCCAGGTTATGGTAGATCTAAGCCGGCTGTCTGCGGTGAGCTAGGCTATGGCAGTTGACGTTTTTCTATAGAGCTTTATCTGCTGAACAAGAATTTAAAGTAATATTTTGTCGCTCGGCTGTAATTAAGCTGTAAATTATCTTCGAACTGGTGTGGTAAAACCCCGAGAATAGCTAACAGTAAGGGGGACCCACTGGGAATTCAGAGTTTTTGGTGGGGTAAATAACTTGGGAAAAGGTTTGGGTACCTTATTGTTGTATTTCCTGTTATATGTCATTTGGAACACGAAAAACAAGCATAAAAAGAACGGCGAATAAATGGATAGTGGGAGCCGTTCCAAAGGCACTTTTCATTCAATACTAGTACTACTGATTCTAAGCCTTAACACGCATGCGCTAGCTTTCGGTTCACCAATCAGCAGCTGCCGGTTTTCTGCGCTTAATGAGACTGCGAGAGACTGGCAATTGACGTTTTCCTGTGTTATTTTACTTGAACAAGAATTTGTTTCCCGTTTACGAAAACTTCGAATAGTGTGCAGTGGAGCTACACTATGGCAATTGACATTTTTCGATGTTATTTTACTTGCTTTTCAAGAGTTTAAGGTAATATTTTGCCGGTCGGCTGCTGCTAAACTGGAATTTACCCTTGAGCTGTGTGCGACCCACTGGTACAGACGTGCACTTTTCAAGGGTCAGTTACATTTTTTAGTTACAGCCTACCGCCAAAATATTATTTTAAATTATTGTTCAGCAGGTAAAATAACTTAGGAAAACGTCAACTGCCATAGGCTAGTTGACCGCGGACTGCCGGCTTAGAATTACCCAGGTTATTTTTCATACATGATGATATAAAGAGACTGGTCTGTGATATTACATTGTATATACTGTAGGTACAGCAGCAAGCTTACAAACAACTACAGTGTATAGGAGCTTGCATAATGGGACTGACTGTGATTTTAGAATTTTGCATCAGCTTTTATAATTGCTTTGGGGTAGTTTTATGGATAAACATTCTATCCCACAGATCCTACATGGCCTATCTGTCTGTTTACAAGAGTAATCATTATGAAAGTAAGGTGTAATGAACAATAATGAATAGTATATAGCAGTAAACAAGCTGCTTACAAGCAGATGGGCTGACAAACTAATGTGCTCACCTCGTGTTGCCCTTTGGAAAAGAGTAGAAGGCCACTTGTTTGTTTGTTTTTGTATACTTTGTACAGTTAATGGCAGAACACACTCTTCCTTTTGATCCAGAGGTTTTCTTGGTGTGGCCTGTGTAGTAGTGTAAATGATCCAAGGAGAGATAATTTGGTGTAGAGTCGGCTGCAGTGACAGAATGATGTGTCTTTAGCAACCTCCAGTTACACACAATCAAAATGGCAGCCGGCGCTCCGCCAATTACAATGCAGCACATGGGAAGTCGGCCCTCTCTATGGTTCTCTTTGCTATATACTATGCTATCCAGCTTGTATTATGCTAAAGATAAAAAGGCCCATAAAAACACACTATACTCACGTTGCAACCAAGTATTTCAGACACCAGTACTTCTGTAATCCTGATCACGGGTGAAATTCACTAGTTATCAGGAATACAAAAGTATTGATATTCGAAATGTAGGTGTTTTTATGAGGTTTTAGCTTCATAGTGCACGTTAGATTACAGTGAGACATTCATGTATCATGATATATATACTGTAATTATGCATTTTGACGTGATGTGATCATGAATTGTGACGTGTTGTATAGTCAATTCAGTGAATTATGTGCTGTAATCATGAATTTAACATATGCTGCTATCATGTATTTCGACAGATGAAATTTACAAAATAGTACTCTGCAAGGAAATAAATTCTAATTACAGTACTTAAACAACATGCTTTCATTTTCCTGAAAACCAAAGTATATATGAAAATATTATTACAAAGTAATTTTTTTCTACCAATACTTGAGTGTCCCCCCGAAATAGGGGCTGATCTCATAAAACTTTTTTTTTTTTTTGCGGTACAAAAGAGCCTTTAAACAAGGGCCCCTACAAACCAGAGGACTTGTATAGAAGTCAAACAGTCCCAGGATAAGTCATGATGAGTGTGTTTTGTGTCGTTTCTCTAAATGGGAACTGAATAAAGTATTTGGCAACACAGTAACCCAGTCACCAAAACTTCCAACTGGTTAGCATTCACTTAATCTGAAAAGGTTCCTAACAATCTAGAGAAACGAAACTTGAGACAGGAACATTGACATTTTTCCTAAATGAAATTCAGAGGTGTTTTAAATTACAGAACCAGAAATAGTCTTGGATATGGGATACAGGAGGACTTGAGAAAATTCTGCTGTCACTCTTGTTACTTGGCAGCATATTTGCCTCGTAAAAGACTACCTGAAGTAATAAATGGAATAAAGACTTGAAATTCATTCAGTGAGCTAAGACCATTTTTGGTAATGCAGTTTCATAATGTCTTCAAAGAACAAGAGTCAAAATGCCTCCCACTTGTCATTATGACGTAAAGAATGCTATGCATGATAAGTACATTAAACACAAGACCAGTTCTTGGGTATCAATACCATGAAGCTGATTGGTGTCGTCTTTATAAAATGAGATACAGAAGGCCATTTTAGTTTCGTTACATAACCTGACTTCCATAATGTAAAGCATAGCCTCAAATCTAAGCAGAGTTCATGAAGATGGAATGTTCAGAAACCGGGAACAGTAGCCATAGCTGCTCCACGCTTCTTTGAGAGTGACGACGCTTGGATAAGCAGAGAAATGTTCGAACTACACAAACGCCAAATCCACCAAAGTAAGAATGAATCTCAAAAACGACTTCAATAGTCTGGTAAACATTTCCCTGGGGTTATGACCAAACATTTTGATTGTAAGGAAAGTATTTCATTATTTTTGAAGAGGATATATATATGTCTAATTCGCCCTTAATACGAACTGCTTTTACGTGTTCACTCAATAAAACATAAGAATTAGGTTACACTGTATTAATTTGTGCGCGTTCACGCAGTAATAACTGATAGTCTATTTATATCACTGCATCAGTAGAAACACTGTAAAGCCACTGGAAGCCGACACAGTGAGTGCAATACCAAGTCCAGGTAACGATATTTTTAGGAATGTTGCAACTTGTTTAATGCGAGGTATTAAAATGAGTATATCTTGCGTTACCTTAGCTGTTATATTATCTTACGTAACCTTATTTCAAAAAAACATCAAAACCAGTAACTTGTGAATGTAGTAATTTATTCAGTAAGAATTAAAACGCACTTAAATGAATGTGAATGAAATATTAATGTTCAGACATTTTTAGTTTACTTAAACGTCAACCAAGTCACCACTGCAAGCAGAAGTCCTTATTTTAAGCACATTTCATTATATCAGGATAGAAGCTCCCCAGAAAGCAGTAAGACCAAACACACGTCCAAGAGTCAATTCACGCGATGCTTCTCGTATGAGCAACAGAGTTCGGAAAAGGGGATGCCATCAATGAAGGGTACTACCCGACACCCCTGTAGCTTCACCTTAGCCAATAAGGTGTCAGATCGGACTGTTGTCACATTCCCCTTACATTGACGAGTTAGCACAGGCAGTGCCCGCACCAAGGGAAGGCTCTGAAGGACGTACCATTGGTATGAGGGTAACCCTAGACATCAAAAAGTAGCATTCAGATACCCTCCTTGAAGGACAACTACCTGACCTTTACATTAAATTAAAATGGCTGTGTATAGCAAAGCTGTTTCCTGTTTCCAACAAAACAGACAGGTGACCTTCTTGACTGCAAAACATTACAATTATTCTTGTAAAATCCTCACCCACATACAAAGACCTCCATGACTGTTAAAACAACTGCTTCCCGAAGTAATCAATTATTCTGTCTTCCCAGAAACAAAACGAGACGTTTCTTCTACAAGTATAGAGCAGCACAAGTAGTTACCAACAGCACATTAATAACCAATACGTAATAAAAAAGATAGATCAGAACATTACTGCAGGAGTCTCAGTTCAAGATTTATTTTCATTTTGCAAGAAACTGAATGATTCTGGACAGTTCTTGCAACCTAAAATGGTCCTAATATAGGTCACCAGAGCAATATAGGAACCAGGGAAGTACAACTGTCTCAGAAACCATATGAAAATACGGGTTGAAATGAATTCCATATTCGGGTCACAGACAATAAACACCAAAACAATGAGAGTCAACATAACTAGATTCGAAGGTAGGCCTATGTAAGAATTCAGAGGAGGGAAGGACCTGACCTCAATTAGCATAAAAATCAATCCTCTGCTTCGTCACTTACAAGGAAGCAGAGAGCACAATGTGGTAGTGGCTACCACAATTTTTAAGACTTTCCAATCAGTATATAAGCCTGAAATCTTTAGCTACACCCTACTGATAACAACATTCCCTGTAAGCTTGTAGACTTATCAATGGGCTCCACAAAATTTGGAAATACAAAGCCATCAAGGAGCCCCATTTGCAAGAGAAAATCGTAGAAGCATACCATCCTATTTCAGTTAATAAATGGTGACCCAAATTCAAGAGCAATAACAACAACAAAAGACATCCATTCACCAATGGCATCTTTTGCAAACAACTTTATTAACTTAGGTATCGAACTTGATTAGGCAATGGACAAGCAAAAAGGAAAATTAACATCGCTGTTGTGCTCTGACTTAAGGAAAGATGTAAAACCTCGTGTTATATATAGAAAGCAACACAAAACTCATGCTGGGTAAGATGGAAACTGCGGAAATTATACAAAATAAGGAGGGACATCGACTGTAAAGGGAAGATTACAGAGTACTGTATCTGTTGTTTAAACTAAAATTTAATGAGAGCATATTAAAAGCAAGATCTCTCTAGAAAAAATGCAATTTTGGGCTTTGAGAAATATGCCAAACTGAAACAAAATGAGAGAGAGAGAGAGAGAGAGAGAGAGAATTCAAGTCTTTAGCAAAGCAGATGAAGACTTCTTTTAAGAGATTGAAGATAAAAAAATATACAAGAAAAATTGACAAAACTGATCCATTACTTCTTTAAAGTAGAATGAAACCAATACTGGACAACTGTTTTTACTTGTAAACAAGATTGACACCTTAACATCATTATAAGCAAGAATACTCTTATTCATAAAGAGATTGTGACAAAATAACCCTCTTGAACATGGAAAAGTTACATCTGTCAAAAAACAACGAGGAAAGCAAATTTCTGCATAAAAAAGGCTACAGTGACAGAGTGACCACATCAGTTGATGCCTGAATCACAACAAATGTTCAGCCTCTTCACCTACAAGCAACGTCCAAAGAAACACTTCAGAAAGGGCAGACTTTGGCGACTTTTAAACTGGATTTAACTACGCTGAGACTTTCAGGTTGTTTACAAAACACAGGATGAAGTCCACAGTGGATTTTGATAAAAGCAAGTACTTAATGAATCCTTTAGAACGGAGAAAGCAACATAAATCTTTCATGCCAGGGAAGGTAAATCTAGACAGGATTTAGAATCATAAACACAAAATAAATCCTTTAGACGAGAGAAAGAAACCTCAGAGCAAAGTAAATCTAAGAAATATATATGTGCACAATACTGAATAAATCCCCCATAATGGAGGGAGAGAAATTCAAAATGGATTTAAGGTATGCGAACACAAAACATCTTGACCACAATGATATAGAGTATGAAACTCATAATAAATCCTACATAATGGACATAAGTTTTAAAACAGACTGAGGAAGGTCACCTCAAAGAGGATTAAATCTCGCGTGAATTCATTAATGGAGGACACACTATACACTTTAAAATAGTGAGTGGATTTAGGAATGCATCATAAGAAAGCAAGGAATCTTTACACCCATTGTTGGAGAAGTGTGAACTCTGCTGTGATAGCATTGTAAATTGTGAAGCTGATGTTTCTGTATATAATAAGGGGATATATTGCTTCATAATCTTTGGATTCTAGGAGGCAGCAGAGCTACTGACAGAAGAAGTGAACAGCAAAATTGCTGAACAAGAAATTCAAGAAAAATTTATTGTCAGGAGATGAAGAGGAAATACTGTCACTATAATCTTTAAGAAATTTATTGTGACCTCTTTTCTGATCATTAAGACCGACCAAAATCACCAGCACAACACAAAAAAGACTCCTTATAAGAGAAGCAAATTGAGCATGATCATGCAAAACTTTCCAACTAATGTAACATGCAGGAAATTACATAATTATTGCTTTAGTGTTTCAATAGTCCTTTATGCTCTCAGTGTTCCTGATTTCAACCAACAATGACTATACAGTGGTTTTGGTTCCTTTGGCACTAGGTTAGAGGCAATAAATCATAAGACTTCAGTCATGGATGAAAGTGTGGTAATTCCTTTCACTCCATAGTGCAAAATCTCTTAAGACCTGACAGGTTCTTAAAGGGTACAGCTGAACGAATGAGTTCAGCAACATACCACCTCAAAGATATCTACTTAAATGTGAAGAGAGTAATACTAATGCCATCTTTAAAATGGGTGGTATACTTACCCTCTTGAAATTCACTGACAAAGACTTGAGGTCAGCTCTTTAAATCCTAATAACTTCCAAACATGATAAAAAACATCCTTACCCATTTCTATGTCAGTTTTATCCTCTTTGGGACCAGGTATAGAATGAGTTCTTTCAATCTCTTCTGTGCTGTATACTTTTAGGCTAAAGTCTAATTTTACTCCATACCTTTCTAGACCTACTAGCAAATCGAAGATTTTTCTGGCTCTGGTTCCATGTCACCTAGTAGTTCAAGTTCTCTAATAACATGAACATCCGTGGTCTTATCTGGTTGACAGTCCTACGGGAAACTAATTATTATCGTATAAAAAAAGTATTCATCTTTACGACCTATCAATCCCATTCAACTGGAGCTTTAAGAACCTGAAGATCATGTCTGATATAATATTCATGAAATGCTTTTCATTATCAATGTCTTATGATTTAAAACCAGACCAGATTCATTTAGGAACTACAAAGGTCTCCACTATAACAGTAATAGGTGCAGATTATTTAACTCCTCTTACACAGACATACCAGACAGTTGCCATTCTGCAATATAGTTTAAAGCACAGCCTTGCTTACAGTATTCCACAGCACACTTTATCTTTGGACAGAACCAAGCAGCAACTCAGTTTCAACTCAAGTTTATAAGAGCATCAGGCTTTCACCTAAACATCTGCCCGTCTGTCAACCTCAAACTGGGAGTAGCAAACGCTGCATGAAAGGCAAGCCTTACAAGTCCAAACTCCAAAGAGAGTTTCACGTCACACAGATGCTGCAGTTCACCAAAGTTAACTGTCAATATGATGAGGAAATGGATTACTGAAGACAAACGATGAAGACACAGAAATTTGAGACCACAACACTTGGCTACAATTAGAACTTCCAAGAGACAGACATTCCCGACACATTTTCATAAAAAAGAACGACTCAGCTTTTGAAAAGTTCACCTGTACACATCACTGCCGGACAAAATCTATTCCCTATCTTTAGAAATAGCTCAATACACATAAGAGACAACGGTAGATAAAACCTTGGTAACATTTATGAATTCATGACTCTAATTTCTATTTAGAGCAAACTTACTCCAGTCAAAACAGTGAATGGTACCTTTAGTAGTGGAACCACACAAATCTACTCTCAGAATTATTGTAGCCATTTTACTCAACCCTTTTGATACAGATTAGCAGGAAGCAACGATACATGCACAGACAAGTTTAACAAAATGAAAGGTTGCTGCACCAGTTCTGAGTGAAATGATGCAACACTTTTCTTTAGTCAATTGCACAATAAGAGACACAGCGCGCAAAAAGCTTGGACGTGTATAAGGTGCTTCTGGTCCCCTTTCTAGAAAGGTTTTGATAACCTAAATATAAGAAATTATTCCCGAAACACTTCCTGACCCTTCACGGGACAATGGTACAGTCATAAACTGAAAAGGCCCTAGAATTAATGACACTTACATTCACGTTCTTTGTGCTTTTTTTGTTTCCACAGATGCAGTACCATAAAAAAATATCAAAATCGTTTAGTTGTAATATAGGGAAGGTTTTAGACAAGGTCGTATTTGAAATACGTTCACATTTTGGCAAGTTCAGCATCTTAACAGCAGAACGTATTCAGTTTATCAAAATATTTTTCCTCAAAGCTATGTGGAAGACCCACGCCTGATTCCTTTGGTCTCTGAAAATTTCATCTTCATAAGAACTATACTCGCCATCTTGTTTATGCATTCATCATACAGATCTGGCTACACAACCAAAACTAATTATACCTCTGAAAACACCTTATAAAAAGGAAACCTTCCACTTGCATGGTAAAGTTCCTCAACAATCAAGAGTACTCATGTTTTAAAACAATACTTCTCAGGTATAGGATCTTATATCTGTCGTAATTAAAGTATGGAACCAACACGAGTGGCAGAAGTTCTTCAAAGGGACTATGGACAGCATTGCCAAAGATGGTCTTAGATTACTGAAAGTCTTAAAAATCTTAATCTACATGTTTTCTAATCAGCCATCATTTAGAAAGGTAAATTTGCTCCAAGTTAGCTGAGCAAAACTTGAAAATTACAAGTGGGCAAATTACAAGTTAGACTCAAATTTTTCTTAAGTGTTCCTGTGACTAAGAGTATCTTTGGTTCTGTGACAAAACATCTCTAAAAATTCCAAGTTTAAGTAAAAAAATAAACTCTATCAGTAAGTAAAAATGTCAACATCACAGTCTAAGGCTACAGGTATCCCTTTTATGAAGCTGATTTCAGACAACTATTCCAATAAATATTGAACAACTGGAGGATGTCCAAGTGACAAAATGCTTCCAGTTACCACACAGCTGTCAACCAAAAATTTCCATTTAGAGAAGACTGACACAAACCAAAATTGTCATGAGAGTTGTTCTGTGCTGTCTGGCTTCTAAAAGGCCTCTGGTAGCAGGACACCTGCCAGGAAGACTAATTTGCACCAGCACAGTCCTACAAGGTCAGCCCCCATGGGGTGTGGGCACAAGCCTTTATTTATTTAACATTTCCAGTTCATCTAAACTACATCGGGAAGAGAACTGCAACTTTACACTACAATTAAAACTTCCTTTTGATATAATCATGGGACCACATTTAACTTTGGAGCAAGTTTCTGTTGAATAATATTCATTAAGAGCCTGGTAAAACAAATTACAAATACAGTACTCTGAAATTATTTTATGCTTTCATCTTTCTAACCCTGTGTCATCAAATATATAACCCTTCCTTTACCTTAAAATTGCCTAACAGAAACCTATATCTCAATGCCCTTGATAAACTGCTTTAAGCTCCAGTACATTACCTATTCAAGTAAATGGTGTCATTTTTCCAGACTCCAAGATCTGACATTACAAACCAAACAGCTTTCTACTTATCTTGTCCTAAACTTTTCTTATAGTTCCTCTCTACTCCCACTAATAAACGTTAATCATTATTAGTATCATTACTGGCCATCATTATCATTTTCACAGACCTTCCTATGCCAGAAATTTCAGCCTCCCAATGTAGTATAGGCCTAATCTATCATCGTTTTCCAAGATGCCCTGGGCTTTGCTACAGGTCTTTTAGATCATAGTATTTTTATATTTCGTTCTTATCACATGTCCAAACTATTTCAGTCTGTTCAAAGCCGCTGGACACAAAGTATTTCCAACATTTCCTCGTCTGTTTCCAACGCACACCGGCTATAAATCTCAATATCCCATAGTCACCCCTCAACAAAATCTCAGTTTTCTTCAATTCAAAATTTCTTTCAATTCCTTTGTTATTACGAGTTGACAAAACTATAAATCACATTGATAAACTCATAATACACAGTGTCAGGGCTTGTTACTCAGCTATAATATTGTAAAGCACACCTCATGGCACCTAAAATGACTATAATTCAAAACCTTATGTTCAACTTGTCCCATTAATTTCAAGTTCATTTATCTCTAATTACTGTACCTACAGCACCCATGAAAGTTGTCTATTTAAAATACTTTTGCAAATACTTTGAAACTGAAATATGGATACTGTATTGTAAAACTACCTTCATAATATGTGCCTAATACATCATTACCGGCTCATTTTGTGTCCGCAAGTTCTAGTAAAACTAAATAAAATATCTGCATATTACAATCCGTAACTAACAGTACTACTGCAAAGCTTTATGGTAAGCCTTCCTTGCTAATTTGTAAAATACTCAACCATAAGTCTTGCTCTAAAGCTAAATATGGAAGTTCTATTCATATATCAAAAGAAATTTCTGATGACAGAGCACAGCTAACATAAGACTCTTAAGACATATGAAAAGTTATCTTTAACAATAACCAAATTACAGCCAGGAAACCTTTTGTAATGTACAGTACTCTATATGAATTACCTGACATGTACCATAGTGCAGCATTGGTCAAATTCTTTTACTGAAAAAGCTTTTAAACTCTTTGTCCTTTCAGAAAACAAAACCCTTAGAAACTGAAGTGCTCACAATGTAAAATAGTGCACTAGTAAGTAATAAAGATTAAAATTGCAAGAATTACAGGCAAGGAGCTCTGTAAACTAAATCCATAAGCTAAAAATGTATCGTTAATACTGGCAAACTTTAAACTGGTATTATAAATTAAGGCAAAATCCACATTACGTTTTACTATGAGAAACACACCACCATTAAGTTTAATAAAAGCAAAATTAATAAAAAGGCCACAGACATTAACAGACCCTACCAGAAAGTCTTGCTCTGTAAAAAATAGAAACTGAAATGAACCTTTTTAAAACTTTAAGGAGAAACATCACTTTAAACATTAAAAATTCCTTATACGAACGTCTAGGCCCGAAGAAAACTAAGGAGCAAGTTAACAGGCGTAAAATTATCAAATCTAAGTCGTACCTTGATTTGGGGAAGCCCATTGTCTTTTTCTTTTTTTTTATTACTGTATTTCATTTAACCTTCTGTTACTTCTTTAAAATGATACAACATTCTTTGGAAGTTTGAATTTCAAGTCAGTGGCCCCTGTGGGCTTGTTCCATATGAATATAGGTTTATCTTCTGAATAATAATAATAATAATAATAATAATAATAATAATAATAATAATAATAATAATAATAATAATAATAATAATAGATTTGATCATTAGTACAGAAAGACAAGAACAAGGGAAATATAGCAAGTAACTACAGGCCTATCACCTGCCTACCAATAATATGGAAGTTCCTAACAGGTATCATCAGTGAAAGGCTATACAACTACACAACTACCTAGGGGACACAAACACCATCCCCCACCAACAGAAAGGCTGCAGAAGGAGGTGTAGGGGCACAAAAGGCCAGCTCCTAATAGACAAAATGGTAATGATGAATAGTAAAAGAAGGAGAACCAACCTAAGCATGGCATGGATTGACTACAAGAAAGCCTTCAATATGATACTGCACGCATGGCTAATAGAATGCCTCAAAATATATGGGGCAGAGGAAAACACCATCAGCTTCCTTAAAAATACAATGCACAACTGGAATACAGTACTTACAAGCTCTGGGATAAGACTAGCAGGGGTTAACATCAGGAGAGGGATCTTTCAAGGCAACTCACTGTCCCCACTACTCTTCGTAGGAGCCATGTTTCCCATGACAACAGTACCGCAGAAGAAAGGATGCAACAGAATTAGCCATCTGATGTTCATGGACGACATCAGGCTGTGTGGTATGAGCATCAAGGAAATAGATACCCTAAACCAGACAGTAAGGATTGTATCAGGATGGAGTTTGGAATAGAAAAGTCCACCTTGGTCAACATACAAAAAGGCAAAGTAACAAGGACTGAAGGGATAAAGCTACCAGACAGGAATAGCATCAAACGCATAGACGAGAAAGGATACAAATACCTGGGAATAATGGAAGGAGAGGATACAAAACACCAAGACATGAAGGACACGATCAGGAAAGTATATATGCAGAGACTTAAGGCAATACTGAAGTCAAAACTCAATGCTGGAAACATGACGAAAGCCATAAACACACAGGCAGTACCAGTAATCAGGTACAGTGCAGGAGTGGTGGAGTGGATGAAGGCTGAACTCTGCAGCATAGACCAGAAAACTAGGAAACACATGACAATACACAAAGCACTACACCCAAGAGCAAATACAGACAGACCATACATAACAACCAAGAGCAAATACAGACAGACCATACATAACAACCAAGAGCAAATACAGACAGACCATACATAACACGAATGGAAGGGGGGAGAGTGCTACTAAGCATAGAGGACTGCGTTAACATCGAGAGCAGAGCACTGGGACAATATCTGAAAACCAGTGAAGACAAGTGGCTAAGGAGCACATGGGAAGAAGGAGTGATAAAAGTAGACGAAGACCCAGAAATATACCGAGACAGGAGAATAAAGAAAAGAACAGAGGAATGGCACAACAAACCAATGCATGGACAGTACATGAGACAGAAAAAACAACTGGCCAGCGATGAAACATGGCAATGGCTACAGAGGGGAGAACTCAAGAAAGAAACAAAAGGAATGCTAACAGCAGCACAAGATCAAGCCCTAAGAACCAGATATGTATGAAGAACAATTGATGGAAATAACATCTCACCCATATGCAGGAAGTGCAATATGAAATGTCCGGCGCTTGCACAGAACCAGTACAAAAAGAGGCATGATCCAGTAGGAAAAGCCTCCCATTGGAGCCCGTGCAAGAAACACCAGCTAGCTTGCAGTAATAAGTAGTACAAACACCAACCTGAGGGATAAAAATACAGCAAAACAGATAGGGTGATATGGTGATATGTGCAAACAGACCAGACATGATGCTGATTGACAAAATCAAGACGAAAGTATCACTCATTGATGTGGCAATACCATGGGACACCAGAGTAGATGAGAAATATAGAGAAAACATTGATAAGTATCAAGACCTGAAAATTGAAATAAGAAGGATATGGAATATGCCAGTGGAAACTGTACCCATAATCATAGGAACACTAGGCACGATCCCAAGATCCCTGAAAAGGAATCTAGAAAAACTAGATGCCGCAGTAGCTCTGGGACTCATGCAGAAAAGTGTGCAACTAGAAACAGCACACACAGTGAGAAAAGTGATGGACTCCTAAGGAGGCAGGATGCAACCTGGAACTCCACATTACAAAAACCACCCAGTCAAACACGATGACCATGGTAGACCCAAAAAAAAAAAAAAAAAAAAAAAAAAAAAAAAATAATAATAATAATAATAATAATAATAATAATAATAATAATAATAATAATAATAATACAGTATTAATCGTCGGGGGTCTTCCCGAATTTTGATTGGCCAGGGTTGGGTGCTGGTCTTCCATTGGCTGGTGAAAGTTTTCTTCAATCCAGCTACTACAAAGCAAGAATGCACCCACAATATCGAGAAGATGAGGATATCATGAGGAAAATCATTGCAGACAACGTATTCCATACCCAAGTTGACACCAAGCTGGACCTCGTTGTCTACTATCAAAATTAGCGCACAAGAGATTTAATCATGAAAAATAACCCGACCCCACCGACAAGAGATCCTCTGTAACAAACTAATGTGGTCTACCAGTTTAAATGCCCTGTCCGTTAATGTTCCGGCTCATACATTGGTATGACCACTATGAAACTGCTGAAGAGGATTTCATGTCCTGCACAAGAAGGAGCGATAAAAATCCATAACAAAAACTCACACCAGGATGTCATCTCCCATGACAGAATGATCAAAAACACCACAATAATTGGGAGAACCCCAGACTCGCGACGTCTACGACTACTAGAGGAGCTCCTCATCCAGCAAGAGAAGCCCTCTCTGAATATGACTCAGGAAGTGTTCTTCCTTCCCACAAATATAAGGACAATAATACCAAGACCTGCGACAGACACCAGAACAAGCGACACCCCTGGCCTAGAAACACCAGATAAAGACGAACAATTCTGCCACCAATGGGAAAAGACGTGGGAGAACACCAGGCCGTGAAGTTATGCAACGCCACGCACAGCCCAGTGATGCCACGCCCCTATCCCGTCGGTCAGCGAGACTACAGCAGTGTGACCATGCTTGAAGAAAACTTTCACCCGCCAATGGGAGACCAGCACCCTACCCTGGTCAATCAAAATTCAGCAAGAGGCCTACCCCTGCTGACTCCCGACTATATATTGAGCAAACCCATCCAGCAATACACAGTCTCAGCTGAGTGTTTTCGCCAATGACATGTCCTCCAAGCCAGAGAGAGTACAGTATTCTATTGGGCACCAATAGAAGACTCCGATGACAGAGCCACCACCTTCATCCTTAGAAGCCCTTACTCGCCACCCCCTCTCCTTGTGAGAAACCCAGTGCTGTCAAGCTCTCCTGTTGCCGAGTCCGAGGTTGACACCGAAGAACTGACAACAGTGACAGAGACATCCTCTATCCCGGGATCACCAGTAGAAGACCCTGTGCCGTCATGCCCTCCTGCTGCCAAGTCAGAGACCAATGAAGAAGAGTGGAAGACAGTGGGCAAACAGAAGAAAGCCAAGAGGAGGATGCAGAACCGTAAGGAAGAAGCCCCCATCCCAAGCCCTTCTCATTCAGCCAATCTCTTGCTACCCTTCCTGAAATAACGAGCAACCGCTAAAGGAGAAATGACTGCTTATGCAGTAGTAGCAGAGCTGGAGAAAAAGCACCCACAGCTGGACATCTCGGTAAAACCTAACGTGGCCGCTGACATGATCATCACACCAAAAACAAAAGAAACAGCCGATTTTCTACGAGTCAACACTGACTTCCAGCTGCTGGATCAGTCCGAGAGAGTTAGGAAGGCGGTCACCTGCAAGTACCCAACTGCCCTGCCTTTGGATCCCATTCCACAGCTGCAGAATGTTCTAGGAGCCCAGAGGTGCATCGGGAAATTGGGGAATCCCACAAGAAAAGTTGCCGCCACCTTCAAAGGAGATATTCCAACACAAGTTTCCCTTGGAGCATAGGGATCCTTCCCCACAGAGACCTTTACACCCGAGCCACTACGATGCTTCAAGTGCCAGAGATTTGGACACCATAACAGCCACTGTACAGCAAAGGAAAGGTGTGGGATATGCAGCAACCCACACCCCAAGAAGCAGTGCCTCGATGCCTACAAGAGGGGAGAAGCAGTAGCAAGCAAGTGCACTAACTGTTCCCTGCAACACCTTGCATTGAACAAGCACTGTAGTGCCAGGCTTGAAGGAGTTGCAAGAATGAAGGGCACTCCTCCACCTTCGAAACTGTCAGGGCCAACTCCTACAGCGAAGCAGTGAGAGGAAACTCGGCAGTCACCTTCAGAATCATCACAGCAGATCCAACCTAGACCACTAAAGCACCGTTGAACTCCAAGAAGAAAAGTCGACTACACTCTGAAGCCACGTCAAACAGTTTCTGCACCTTCCCTCCCCTCTGATCCAAACCCCTTTCCACCTTCCAAACCTGAAACTCTCCCTTCCCTCACCTTTTCCTCACACCCATCTCCCTCCTCCTCTGATGTTCCAGCCAGTGCCAGCCGAGAGAGTGGCACAACAGGCAATGACAGTTGCATTAACTGTCAAATTGAAGGAATCCTCATTCTCTTTGAGAAACTGACAGGAAATAAAAGCCTGTCGACAGAGGAACACTGCTGGAATGTATACAGCCTCACCTCACCCAAAACCCTCGCCCCAAAGCAGCTGATGTTTTTGAACCTCACATCAAAAATTTTCGTTTTTCCTGGGTAAATGAAATATTCAGAGTATCCTCCTCAGATTTTCATACTTTCTCTCGATCTGCAATTTTTCCATTTTCCTTCCTGGTCTTCTACAACCCAACCAGGACTTTTCTGCCACTGATGGGTACCGAAAGGTTTAAAAGGGTTTGTAACCCTGCCTGTCCTCAGTTGTCGCCTGACACTCGGGTTGACAACTTCACTGCCTCTGCTGCCGCTGTCTCCTCCTCTGCCGCCGCTGTCTCCGCCTACCAGATCGCCGCCGACCAATGGGAACACTGTCTGCTAGACTGTAAGCCTTCTCTGAGAGTTTCAAGCTTGTCGCTCTCTGCTACCTGCCAATCAGAGAGCGGCTGCCACTGCCAACGCCCACCAGATCGCCGCCAACCAATGAGAAGTCCGTCTGCCAGACTGTAAACCTTCTCGACGAGTTTCAAGCTTGTGGCTGTCTGTTGCCCACCAATCAGAGAGCTGCTGCCGCTGTCCCTGCCCACCTGATCGCCGCCGGCCAATGGGAAGACCGACTGCCCGTCTGTAAACTTTGACGAAGGTATTCAAGCTTCAGAACATCTACTGCCGACCAATCAGAGTGCAGATCCTCTCACTCTGGTTTCTCAGCCCTGTCAACTAAATTAGACGACGCACTGAAAGTCGGAATATGATCCTGAGAGAGCTTCTCTCGCAAATATAAGCATAATTATCACGACTCCTCTTTTCCTATCCCCTAACCTCTTCAATTTACTAACAGGCTCTCTTGTGGAAAATCTGGTAGCCCTTGTGGTCTTAAAACTCCAGGAGAAGCAAGACTCAGAACCAAAAAATTCCCACTCTCGCAATTCTTCATTGTAAGTGGCATAGGGTCCTTTAGGCTGGCGTCTTAGATAAGACAGAAAATACGAAAAGCCCATCAGGCAATCAGTTTAACAAGAGAGAGAATTACACACAAGCCCTTCAGGCAAGACCAAAATACACACTTCCCTGACTACAACAGTAGACTGTTGAGTCTTTTTATTTGTGGGATAAATAAGAAGGTTTCTCAGCTGCTACTGTTGTAGAGCAGTAAATAACTATCAACAGGACAGGCAGGGCACCCCAGAATCATTCACACACCAACATCACTCACTCCTGCCAATCTCCCTTCTCTGTAATTGCACTCAACCACCACATCAAGCATAGCTTCCACTTACAGACCTCTTCCTTCTCCTCCACTCTCCTTCTAGCAACCAGACATGGCATCCTCATACAGTAACAAACCCCTGCACACATCCTCACAGCACAGCACCACAACAACCTCATCATCCTCTCCATCTTGCAACCCAGACTTGGCATCCACAATCAATGACACAACCTCACCCACATCTTCACCTCACAGCAGCACAACATCCTCACCATCCTCTCCTCCCCGCAACCTAGACATGGCAGCCACACTCACAGATACACCCTCACCCACAGACACACCTCACATTGGCACGACACCCTCATCATCTGCTACCCCCATCATGACTGCCCCAAGACGGCGAGCCAGAACCCTTTCCATCTCTCCCACTGCTCACACACAGGACACACAAAGACCGAGAATGGATGACAGCTCTGACACTGACACCGACACTGAAAGACGAACACAAACAAACGATGGAGCTTTTAGAAATTGTTTACTTAAAAGTACATGTATTGATTGAAAGCAAATATTTTTCAGGGAAAAACATGGCTTTTGATGACAAACAGGAAGGCCCTCAGAAAAGCACGAAGACAGACTCACACAGCAAAAACATCCACAAACACAACAAACATAAATGCATAATCACTACACGAATACCCGCCGCTCCCTTTCCCCAAATTCAGACCGATCCCTTAAGAGAACCAGGCGTCATATGCCGTAGTAGTGGCTTTGGAGAAAAAACACCGGGGAATAAAAATACAGGCAAGACAGAACAACGGAGGACTGTTTACAATTACACCTCAGATGACGGAAGCAGTTGAAATTCTGAAGCAGGAAGCTCAGATACTCGATCCAGTAGAAAGGACACAGAAGGGCATCATTTGTAGATACCCAATAACCCTCCCCATAGACCCCATAAAGGAACTCCCCTACATTCAGGAAGCAGTACGATGTAGGAACAAGGCAGGAGACCCAACACAAAAAGTGCTAGCAGTCTTCAAAGGGAACAGACCAGATGAAATGGTCATCCCAATATGGGGAAAATTCCCAACAGAGGCCTACACACCGGAACCCTTGAGATGCTTCAGATGCCAGCGATTCTGACACCACCAGAAACAATGCTTAGCACAATATGTAGTTTGTGGTGTCTGCAGTTCAAGACACGACACCACCAGCTGCATACAGAGACACAACAACAAGGAGAAAATAAAAGCCAAATGCCCCAACTGCAGACAAGGACACCACGCATGGTACAAAGGATGCACGACACAGCTTCAGATAATCTGGAAAATGAAGGGAGTGCTCCCTCAGGCTCAACAACACCAGCAACAACTACCCCACTGACAACCACACCAGCAACAACTACCCCTACGACAACCACACCAGCAACAACTACCTCACCAACAACCCCAACAGCAAGCCCCTCCCACAAGACCTCCACAGCAGCACACACACAACAACCCCAAACTGCACCCACACACCAGCCTAAGCAACAAAGACAACAACACAAAACTCTACCACTGCCACCCCCCATAAACAAACGAGACCCTAAACTCCAAGAACACAGAAACCAAGACACACACGTTGACACACAGACTCCATCCGCAAATCCCATTCCTTTCTCCGCCTACAACACCCCAGTCACAAAAACACCCCTACTTCCAAATCCTACTCCTTTCTCCACCATCAACACCCCAGCCAGAAAAACACCCCTACTTACCCTCCCACCTGCCCCTACCACCGCACCTTCATCCTCACGTCCTACCCACAGCATTTGCACCAGCACCCCAGAGTCCCCCTCCAAAAGAAATGCAGTTTCCTTCACCCGTGAGGAATTTAGACGAGAGGTAGCCAGAGTTGTGGAAGCAGTTATAGCACAACTCTTCCCAGGAGTGGACTACACAGTAGCACTGAGGAACACCGTTGCAGCCCTGTTATAAACCAAAATGGCTGAACACAATTCAAACCATACAGACAACCAAAACTGCAGAAACGCAGCACATACCAACCTCAGAATCCTTCAATGGAACATAAACAGTGCCAACACAAAATATGCCCTCCTGCAATCACAAGTGCTATCAGAAGGGCATGATATCCTCCTACAAGAAACTCTAGTAAGAGAAACTGCCAAATTCACATTCCAGGGATATACAGTGTACAAAACCCCACACACAAATGAAAACAGATGGCTAATCACGCTGATTAAAGCAACAATTCCCTCCGAACAAACAAGAAATATAGACTGTGGTCAAGGAACAGAAATGCTAAGTGTCCTTATAAGACTAGCAAATGCTTCCTTAATTGTACACAACATATACAATGGCCATAACAAAACCTTTGAGGGAGAAAACCTTTTCAGTGCAGCCACCAGAGAAAACACCTTCTTCGCAGGAGATTTCAATGCCCATCACCCATGCCTACGCTCACAGCAACATACAAATGTAGCAGGCAGACACATAAATCTGCTAATGAAAGAATTTCCTGAAGTCAAGCTGCTAAACGATATCAACGAAGTAACACACCTCCAAGGCGGAAGGCTAGACCATAGCTTCATATCCAAAAATCTACAGGAAAACTGCACATGGAAATTGCACCCAATATTGGCCAGTGATCACTTTGCAACAGAAACTAACATAAGGATAACAAAAATACCTCCACCAACACCTCCTCCAGCAGGCTGGAGACCAGATCTGGCCAACTGGTCAGTGTTTGAAAAGCATATGACCAGTTGGGCGACACAATACATACGAGACCTGGCCCAAAACATGAACCAACTGCAAGAGGACTTAGAAAAGAGCCTACACAGTGCAGCAAATGCTTCCATGCCAAAGAGAGCCTTTGGTACAAACAAAACCCCCCACAAAGACAGCTGGTACTACAACTCAAGAATCAAAGAAATGAATTTGAGAGTTAGCAGAACAAGGAAGCTCTTCAGGAAACAACCCACAGATGAACTACATGCTGTCTTAAGGGATGTAATGAACCATGCAACCCAAACAGCCAGAGAAGCAAAGCAGGAAACCTGGCTGATGTGGTGCTCTCAGAAGACCCGTCTAACCCCAATTGCGAAAATATGGTGGTGGTTCAACAAGGTATCAGGAAAGATCAGACCACCACAAGCACATGATCCCAACCCACAAGAAGAAGCGAACAGACTTGCGCAACATTTTGCTGACAGGACCAAAACAGCACATCTGCCACCAGCCACAAGAGAAAGGCAGGTGACACTAGATCCAGGGAGATGGCTAGTTATCAACACAGCGTGCAATGAGCCTGATGACACTGACACCCCATTCACAATGTATGAGCTGAACAAAGCCCTCCAAAAAGGAAAGAACACAGCTCCAGGATCAGACATGATCAAATACAGCATGCTGAAAAATATGGGCACAGCAGCCAAGAGAGTACATCTCCACATAATCAACAGAACATACACTGAGCAAGTCAGACCCACACAATGGAATCAACAAAACACAGCCAATTCCCAAACCCAAGGAACAAAACTCCTACAGGCCCATCTCTCTCATCAATTGCACAGAAAAGACTGCAGAGAGAATGGTACTAAACAGACTCCTATGGAAAACAGGACCACTACATCATTGACTATATGGTTACAAAGAAGGAATAGACACACAAGAATGCCTAGCAGATGTAATGGCAACAATAAACAACAGAAAATCAATTGTAGTTTTTCTCAATCTAGAAAAAACTTGCGAACTAGCCAGCGCAGCCGTCATCCTTGCAACCTTGGTGGACAAAAGAGTTAAGGGTAACCTGTTACCATGGGCCTCCTTAACCTGTTACCATGGGCCAAAGGATACATGCAAAACAGACAAGCCAGAGCCACCTTCCAAGGAGCAAGATCAGATTTTCTCAACTTAGAAAATGGAACACCACAGGGAGGAACACTTAGCCCCTTCCTCTTCAATGTACTGATGGAAAATGTAGCCACAATCACCCTCCCAGATGGAGTTGAAATTTTCATATATGCAGACGATGTGTGCTTAGCGAGCACACACAGGTACGGATCCTACCAAAATATGCAAAATGCAGTAACACAAATTGAAAATAGCTGTGCAGATCTTGGTCTAAAAATCAATACAGCAAAAACCAAAGCAATGGCAATTAAACGTGATCTAAACCCAAACGAAATACAACTCCTGGGTGAACCCATTGAATGGGTAAAACACTTTGTGTACCTAGGAGTAAATATCAACAAACAACTCTCTCCACATAAAGAAATAGAAGTACTCAAGCAAAAAATCAAATGCAGGCACAATGCCATGAGAAGAATCACCTCTCTAAAACAAGGCGCAGTATACCATGCCCTCAGAACCTTCTACATACAGACATAAAGGTCAACTGTTGAGTACGCAGCACCTGTCCTTACTCGCCTCACAAACACAGAGCAAAAAGGCTTTGAGGTAATCCAGAACAATGCCTTAAGACTCATCACAGGTGCACCCATGTGGACTAACTTGTGTGTCTTGAGAAACGAGACAAATTTACAATTACTAACTCTCAGAATAGATCAGAGAAACATATCCATACTGCTAAAAACCTTGAAAGGTAGCAGGAACTTCCCACTCAAGAGAGAAATCAAGAAAAACATTGAGCTTCACAAGGAACTAGACCCCCCAAGACATATGCTGGCGACCTCCTAGCAGTTTTAAGGAGAGTAGAAATGCAAAATCAAGCTGCCGCAATCAAGGAAGACACACCAATCACAGAGTATAAAGAACAAGCACCCTGGGAGCCTGAACTATTCAAAATAAACTTTATGATCCTCCCTGCAAGCAAAGAAGCATGCACTGCTCAACAGCTAAGGCTAGCAGCCCAAGAGGCAATCAGGAAAACTGCAGCCACAAATGAACATTTTACGGATGGATCAGTAGATTTCAACATCCCAGCAGCAGCAGCTGTGGTCCACTCAACAACCCTCAAAGGATGCTGGAGGCTTTCTGACAATGCCTCCACTCTACAAACTGAACTAATTGCCATTGCAAAAGCTCTAGAAGACTCTCAGCATAGACAGGGAAACACAACAACTCATACTGACTCAAAAGGAGCAATACAGGCTACAACAAAAGGAAAAGCAAAAGAAAACATCAGACTTCTATCAAGCATGTGGGCAATCGCAAGCCTCCATCAAAACAGGAACAGGCAAATAACACTAAACTGGATTCTGAGCCATGTGGGAATCCAAGGAAACAAAGAAGCAGGTTCCTTAGCAAAAAGTGGGTTGCTACACAGCAACATTAGTATCAAAATCACCCCCTCGCTCACACAACTGAAAAACAAGGCAGCAGCACACTGCCAACTGCAGGAAGAAAGCAAAGTCAGAAGAGCTGTTTTCAGTGGCTCAAAAACCGCCAAATGGTACATGGACACCGTAAACCTCAAACCACACAATATAACGAAAGACATGTCACGGGCCCTAGCAGTCATAATCCATCGGCTAAGGCTAGGATACCAATGCACACGGCAAAGAACAGTAGACAACCCCCAACCACGCAAGTACTGTGAAACAATCCCAGAAGAACCCCTAGAACACTACCTTCTTGACTGTACAGAAACAGAACAGCTAAGAACAAGATATGAAGGAAATGAAAGAACAGCTACCCATATAACAAAGCACATACTGGCAAACATTCATGAATTTGCAGGCTTTCTATGCTCCTACCCACCACCTCGGTAACCTAAAGAATCCATACCTTTACCCACCCGCTCTCCTTCCCAATTCTTAAATCAGACACAACAGACCCGACCCTTACTTTAAACCAGACAACAAATCAAAAGCCACTCCATCTCATCTCTAACTGCTGACTCTTTAGCAATCACTCTCTCCCCTATCAAAACCACCTTTCATCCACTACAATCAACACCCAACAAATGCACAAAACACACACACACACACACACAAGAATTAGGACCGGACAAGGAATATGGCTTTAGATCATCACGAGCTAGCATACTAGCTACCTGTGCCTACTACTCAAGTTCTTCTCTTTCCCCACTTGTTGGCTTCTCCCATTAGCCAACACTCACTGCTATCATACTTTTATCGTCATCTGGTGAGTACCTTAGGGTTCAAAGAGGTTGCAACCCTGCCTGTTAAATCTTTTCACTTCAAAATCACCCCCATCAAAATCACTTTCATGCATCATAATAAAGTTTTCATTAACCTACCCATCTCACAGACTCATCATCAACATAGTGTTACGGGCTGCTCTCAGAGCAAGAGCCCGTGCTGGCACAAGGCCAGCTAAATGTGAAACAACAATCCCTGTCCTTTTCTTCCTTCCTTTTATAACCACCATCTTTTATCTCTTTTGAGAGCAAGAGGCCGTGCTGGCATTGTGCTGGCTTAATCTTTAACAACAAACAATCATCAATAATAATAATAATAATAATAATAATAATAATAATAATAATAATATAATAATAATAATGACTGATGACTAAGTACCTTATCCAGCCAAGCTCTAACTTATGGTGATAAAGTGTTACAGGAGTAACTGATTGATTTAAGTAAAACTATTCTCCCAACTGATCTACATAGGGAAAAACTCTTATAGAATCACAATTACATTTTGCTGATGATGTCCTAAAAAATAAAAATCAGTGTTACAGGGATTTCGAGCAATTGCTTAATAAACTCTGACCAACGTTGGTACAACGCCAAAATCGGGGTGTGAATTAAATGTCGTTTGATTTATAAAGGTTCAGCCATAAAGCCAAGCACCGAAGGGGCACCTTCAGCCATTAGATGTTTAAGACGGTGAAAAGAAGAAGGAATTGGAGTGGTTGGACAGCAAGATGGAAGAAAGGAAATGGGATAGAAGGCAAATGAAAAGGCTAAAATGTGGGTACAGCAGCCAGGGGACGAAAGGACGCTGCAAACACCCTTTAGTAGTGCCTACAGTGCACCAAGTGAGTAATTGAAAGGCGAACCACATACATACGCCCACGGAAAATACCTGTAGTTGCAGACGCATCAAATTATGCAAAAATGACTATGCCCCTTGCGGTCCATTAAGTGATTAAGCTCGCTGGCATCTGTACAAATTAAAATTATTACAATTGCTTAAAAAGTCAATAGTCATAAACTCCTAATGCAATTAGGCTATATTGCTTCTTCTATTCACATATTCCAGACATTTTACAAGCATACAATATCTCGAGCACCATCTATATTGCACGAACATCATAGTACAGTACTGTATTACTTTTTCACACTTTCTAGTTGGTTTTATCAAATTACCTGATAGTACCAACTTCCAGTTTCTGACTGTTTCTATTCCCTCCGAAGAGTGTGCACTTTCATTCAATCACCAGTTCATTCTTTTTCTTCAGCCAAAGCCCTTAAACATTCACTGCTATGAAAAGAGGTGTTCTAGGGTCATTCACCTAATCTGATTATAAACTGATGACTTTTACAATATAAGATCACACAGGAGGAAAAGGATGCTCTGCACGAAGTATCATTTTAAGGGTTCTGTCTGAAAACGACATTACCAAAACAATTATTGTACAAAACTCAGAAAATTTTAAACTGTTAGAGAAACAGACTAACAAACCCTTCATAGTCCAGGGGACTAAGCCTTGGACGCAAGTGCTCAAAAATTGCCAGAAAAGGTGAGGTTTCAAGACTCAGATATTGACAAAAGAAGAATAAATTAATAATGAATAAATGAATGAACCTATCAGTCAATATGCAGCACAGCTAAAGGTCAGGCAATATACCCATCCACTTATCAAGCAGTATCAAGAAATTCTTCCACATCCCCAGGCACCTTGCAAGTCATCATCATTACGTATGTACACAGGTACCTTTGAAAAATCATAAAAACTAACAAATATTCAGGCCTCCAAACATATCACCCATACACATAACTATTAAATTCATTATAAAATGCTGAAAAGCAGCATCAAGAAATTGTAGTTCGTTAAAATATTCCCACTTGAGAAAAAAACTTTTCCATGAATGTAAGGTCGGTAACAGATCGGACCAAACTTGATTGTCTGCTTGTTAGATGAACCTGGCCTTATGCCAGAATGGGCTCTTCTTCATTAAACGGGGCAAAATTTATGTGAAATTCTCTGTCTGATAATTCTCCACTGTTATGAGGAAATCTTTAACTTTGTTAAATAACCTGAAACGAAAAAACAAGGTTTTAGTGAAGCCAGTAAGAACACTGAATGATAATTCTGACATGGAAAGACTCTGGTGCATTTACTATCCATTTCCTGTAATTCTGTACAAAAGTGCTCCAATGCAAAAATGCTCAAGCTATATATTTTAGAAATATGTTTTCAGTCAGATCCAAATCACCTTTGCTGTAATACGTATCTGTATAACTAACTGTATAACACCTAACTTTTGCGTAAAGTAATCTTCAAAAACGTCTCCCACCTAGCCATCTGATATATTTAAACAGTACTTGGCTTCAAATTTCACCTCTTGTTGAAGAAGGAATTCTTCAGGAGATCCCTATGAGGTAGCATCCTAATATCTGGCGTCAGCTTACTCATTGCCACAAGTCTTACATAAGTATATCTTAGTTTAACCAGACCACTGAGCTGATTAACAGCTCTCCTAGGGCTGGCCCGAAGGATTAGACTTATTTTACGTGGCTAAGAACCTATTGGTTACCAAGCAACGGGACCTACAGCTTATTGTGGAATCCGAACCACATTATAGCGAGAAATGAATTTCTATCACCAGAAATAAATTCCTCTTATTCTTCATTGGCCGGTCGAGGATTCGAACTCGCGGCCAACAGAGTGGCAGCTGAGAACGGAACCCGCTCGCCCAATGAGGAACTAAAACCTACATTACAAAATTGTGGATCAGCCTCTCTGAGCGTTTGATGGATGCTAATTCTTTTAATAAGTTTTACAGACACTTTAATGTTGCTTTGAAATGGACTGTACCATTATCTTCATATTTTTTGTTCACTTTATCACATTTTTATGTGTGCAAGTTATCTCATGTTCGTCTCCTAATCTTAATCTCTTGAGGTTTTATCTGCATTACTCTTTAGTGGGTTTATCATTCACTTATGTCTGTTTAGTCCTTGTAAGTTTGGTTAAAAAGTTAAATGCCATTTTGTTAGGTACTGTCACATATTAAAGATGACAACAACAAAACCTACGTTAGAGCTGTCAGAGCAAAGAGGAAATGAAATGGAGGACATAAACACTGGAGCTCTGTAACTAAAACCTACTTAATAAATCAAATTAATATACAGTATACGAATTAAAAATAAAATCATGGACAGAAAAATCTGAGCTTGAAAGCCACAGAAAAACAGTCCACTAACAAGAAACACTATACTGAACGTGCTTGAGAAATAAGCAGCACTATGCAACACAAACAAAATGATTATGAAGAGAAATGAGGATAGTTTTAGAAACACTTAACAGAAGAAAGAGAAGAGACAGCCACTGCTTGTGTTTGTAGCAAAACTAAGTCAGGAGTACATTACTCACCATAAGATACCGTCTTTCAGAGGATTGTAGGCTGCTTGAGAAATGTCTGGTAGTGCATCTAAGGGGGTATATAAACTTGGCTGCTCCTGGGAGTGAGCTACAGACCTGCAAATGGAAATGAACACATGAATGTTTTTAAATGCAGTATATGATCTGGCATACCCCAAACAATAGAAATATTAAAGTAATAGAAAAATCACTACAAAAGCTAAGAAATTTTACAGCGCGTCCGCCAGCTTAAGGTGATTATGAAAACAAATAAAAATAAAATAGTTATATGAAACAAAAACAAATTATCAGAAGAGGTTTCTATAGACACAAAAATGGGCGTAGCTCTACTTATAGCATGGCCTAGCGAACTGCACACTCCTCACTTTTAGAGTGTCACCAGCGCCTCAGAATCGATACTCAAAAGTGACAGCTTCCTTTTTCAAAAACATACCCTGTTTGCCATCTACTTTGAGTTTCATTTCAAATGGGAGCTTCAACCATTTCTCCCAGAGCCTGTCCTAAGCCTCCATACTATCTGTAGCTTTATCTTGTTAAGGTGTCGCGTCAGTGTTGTTGTAGATTCAGGTGCTTGTCATTTCCAGCTGCTTCAGTTGCATTGAGGCCTGTCTTCCCAGATGTTTCTTCACATACAGATTTGTTTATTTGAATTTTATTTCAACTGTATTTTATATACATATTCCTGTTTCCTGGTCACTGTTTTTCTCTCCTTTATTTTGCAGTTCTAGTCTGTGGTAACATTCTCAGCTAGAACACTAATGGCCTTTTTATCTTGTTCCAAACAAATGTATCTTCTTTGGTGTTTTATCTTGGAAGCATCTTGTTCGTTATATTTTCTCTATATTAGCACAAGTTGAAACCATAAGATGCCTTAGCAGTATCTACTAATATATATAGGGCAATACTGTATTAATCCCCTACACGACTGACCAGAAACAGACTGAATGCAAAGTACTTTGTGTGGCGAACTGAAGACGATACTAAGAGCCCTTTGCTGTGAACCTTTGAGTCAAACTACAATGCTTTCAGTTTTTTAAGTTTCTTACTTTACTCTTTTTGTCTCGTCCCATCAAGTTCTCAAATTTTTTAAACTTTACTTTTCACCGATGTTTGTCTCCTTTTCAAGGGAAAACACTTCAGGCCAGCCTTATGAGAGTTAGTTATGTGACCCAACTGTCTTAGCAAACTATTCTAATGATAACACCAACAGACAGATCAGTACAGTACACAGTATAAACTGGATTTAGTACACTCAGAACACATACATGACTGGGATAACAACTCATGCTGCTAAGCATTCAACAGAGCAATGGGGGCAACATGTGGATTATTTCACAAGACTAAATCCAGCAGGAGTAGCATGTACCGTTATACTATTAAAATCACTCGATTATTCATCATGTTTTAAATGATGACTTGATCTCAGTGTAACAGGAACAGAAAATAGGTGGAGATCATGTTATTCACAACTTGCTGTTTTACTGCTGGCATGCCCTTATAAATATTGTACTTGTTTGTTCGAGTCCAAATACCTTTAGTTACTCAAACATATTCAGTCCTCCCAAAGTTATCCATAGCTAGCTCAGAGGGTGTCAATCAGGTACTTGTATTTCTATTGCATCATAGTAAATTCTTTTTTGTATTTGCTCCCATCATAAATAGAGATTTGCCAAGAAATAAGTAAAAGGCCAGCACCAGGATAGGTAAATACACAGGTCTTTTTCCATCAAGAGTCTAACAACTCACAGTTCATTCCTTCACTGACTCATCCCTCTAACCACTCTTTGTCGTTCCACAGGAGTGTTTGGAGCTGTTCCATCAAACATAACAATTTCTGATTAAATTTAAACACATGAGCACCATAACCACTCGACAGTCCCTCTTCTAGGAACACAAAAATTTGAGATGAGCTACCTGGGGTAGGTGACAGATGGTCAAACCTCCATTTGAGTATCTTTCTAGACAAGTAACCACCAAATAAATAATCCACTGTTAACTTTAATAAGAGCCAATCCCCGGTTTCTTGTAGATGCTCACTTTTTGCAAGATTGGCATGCCTGTCAGGCATATATGAACCACATAAAGCTCCAGTAACTACATAGCAAAAGATGCTTCAGTTAATACCTCCAGCAACGTACAACTTTGAAGAAACCAACAATAGTGTCATGTTTCTCTACTTGGTCTTATTCCTAGAGGTCTGCAACAAAACAGAAAATAAAATACTGATGTGCAGAGCTCCGAGAATTGTTCCATGAATACTAGTGCTCCTAATATTGGAGTGAGACTTATAGCTGAAATAAACATGTGATCAGGTTAAAAAAAAAAATGATATTTTAATGATAAAATAAAGTTTGTTCATACTTACCTGGCAGATATATATATAGCTGTATTCTCCGAAGTCCGACAGAATTCCAAAAACTCGCGGCACACGCAGTGGGGCCAGCTGGTTAATACCCATTCCCGCCGCTGGGAGGCGGGTATCAGGAACCATTCCCATTTTCTATTCAGATTTTCTAGTGCCACTGTCTCCTGAGGGGAGGAGGGTGGGCACTATGATTATATATATCTGCCAGGTAAGTATGAACAAACTTTATTTTATCATTAAAATATCATTTTGTTCATGCAACTTACCTGTCAGATATATATATAGCTGAATCCCACCATTGGAGGTGGGAAGAGACAGAATAGGATTTAGGAAACAAATATATGTAGGCGATTGACGCCTTGGTTCCTTACTTGTTAGCATAGCTGACTTCGTGATTACAGTCACCGAAGCCTGCTTCTGCTTTACTACAGTCTCCAGCAAGGTAGTGACCTATATAGCTGGTGAGTTCTAGATGATCTGTCCACGGGGGCATGACCACAATGGGACTAGATCATAAGACCATACTGTGAGAGCAAAAGGAGCAACGACCAACCACCTGACCGAGAGCATCAACAGGACCTGCCGAAGGGACGCCAGATCGGTGGGAAGCCCCCGTAACCAACTTACAGCTTTCGACATGCCCTCTCCCTGGTCCTGGGAGTCCGACAGAGGTCCAGGCCTATGTTAGCATAGCTGACTTCGTGATTACTGTCACCCAAGCCTGCTTCTGCTTTACTAGAGTCTCCAGCAAGGTAGTGACCTATATAGCTGGTGAGTTCTAGATGATCTGTCCACGGGGGCGTGACCACAATGGGACTAGATCATAAGGCCATACTGTGAGGGCAAAAGGAGCAACGACCAACCACCTGACCTAGAGCGTCAACAGGTCCTGCCGAAGGGACGCCAGATCGGGGGAAGCCCCCGTAACCCTCTTGCGGCTTTCGACATGCCCTCTCCCTGGTCCTGGGAGTCCGACAGAGGTCCAGGCCTAGAAGCGTTATGGGACCGATCTGATGTAAAAAAACAAAATCAAGATTAAAATATACTTCCTAACCTCTAAAGGATAGGATGAGTATCGCTCCCTGCCCGCAACACTGTGTCTGCAGAAGCGACAACAGGTCCTGCCGAAGGGACGCCAGATCGGTGGGAAGCCCCCGTAACCCTCCTGTGGCTTTCGACTTGCCCTCTCCCTGGTCCTGGGAGTCCGACAGAGGTCCAGGCCTAGAAGTGTTATGGGGCCGATCTGGAGTGCAGAAACGTATGGTCCTAGCGAATAGCAGTCTTCGTATGTCGTCTTCACGTCCCGCAAGTAATGTGAAGCGAACACCGAATTGCTTCGCCAGAAGGTGGTACCCAGAAGATCGCAAAGGGACATGTTCTTCTGGAAAGCCACCGAGGTTGCAATGGCTCTAACTTCGTGAGCCTTAACTTCAAAAGACTCAAGTCACTGTCTTGAAC
The DNA here is from genome assembly GCA_039081455.1 of Macrobrachium rosenbergii. Classification (NCBI taxonomy): domain Eukaryota; kingdom Metazoa; phylum Arthropoda; class Malacostraca; order Decapoda; family Palaemonidae; genus Macrobrachium; species Macrobrachium rosenbergii. The sequence goes on along the minus strand of JANJGK010002056.1, from coordinate 87,526 downwards.
GTCGGAAAGTGCGTCTAAAATGGTGCTTCTAAAAAAGAACGCCAGTGCATTCTTAGAAAGAGGCAAATCCGGCCTCTTGACAGAGCACCACAGACTGTCCGAAGGACCTCGACTTTCCCGAGTCTTCTGCAAATAAAATTTGAGAGCCCTGACAGGACACATGACTCTTTCTGGTTCATGTCCGAGAATTTCCGTCATACCCTTAATCTCGAAGGTCCTGGGCCAAGGGGTAGACGGGTTCTCGTTTTAGCAAGAACATACGGCTTAGAGAACATACTGCATTATGGCCTCTAAAACCTACATGATTATTGATAGCCTGAAGTTCACTAACTCTCTTCGCCGTAGCCAGAGCAGTTAGGAAAAAAACCTTCCTTGTCACATTCTTGAGACACCGAAGAAAGAGGCTCGAAGGTATTTGACATAAAAAATTTAGGACGACATCCAGGTTCCAGGGAGGCGTCCTGGAATGAGGTACCTTGACAGTCTCAAAGGATCTCAAGAGATCGTGAAGATCCTTGTTGTCGGCTGATAGTCTGAATGCAGTTAGACTCAGAGCGGGGAAGTTTTGAGGTACCTTTCGAAATGGTGCTGCCTGAGCAGATCTACCAAGGAACGTCCCCATAACCTCCACAGCTCCTGACATACTTCCTCGTGAAGGGTCCACTCGATCGGTAGAAGCTGCCGCTGTCGACCGAGAAGGTCCGCGCGAATATTCTCCACTCCTGCAACGAACCTCGCAAGGATCGTGATCCCCCGCGCATGGGCCCAAAGCAGGATTTCCTTCGCCAGGGTGAACAGGGACCGGGAACGAGTTCCTCCCTGTTTCTTGAGGTATGCCAGGGCTGTGGAGTTGTCTGAATTTACTTGTACGACTCGGCCTGACACTTGGCTCTCGAAGGATTGAAGGGCCAGCAGGATCGCCACTAATTCCTTCAGATTGATGTGCCAGGACACCTGTTCCCCTCTCCAGGTGCCTGACACTTTCTCCCCTCCTAGTGTTGCTCCCCATCCCTCCCTGGGAGCGTAGGAAAACAACACCAGGTCGGGGCTCTGAAGGCATAGAGAAACCCCTTCTGCCAACCTCGAGGGGTCGAGCCACTACCTCAGGTGAATCTTGAAAATGGGAGAGATCTTCAGGGTCTCCTCTAGATTCTCCTTGTCTATTCAGTTTTCCGCCAGGAAAAACTGGAGCGGCCTGAGATGAAGTCTTCCCAGGGAAACAAACTTCTCCAGAGAGGAAATGGTCCCCAGCAAACTCGTCCATTCCCTCACCGAGCATATTTCCTTCCCTAGGAAGGATGAGACTTTTTCTAAGCATTGCTACTGACGTTCCTGGGATGGAAAAGCTTGAAAAGCCACTGAATCCATCTGAATCCCCAGATAGACGATGGACTGCGTTGGGATCAGATGGGACTTTTCTTCGTTCACTAGAAATCCTAGGGACTTTGTCAACTCTAAATTCGCATTCAGGTCCTCCAGACACCTTGACTGTGAAGAGGCTCGGATGAGCCAATCGGCCAGGTAAAGCGAGATACGAATACCCGCCTAGTAAAGCCATCTCGCCACATTTCTCATGATAATCGTGAAGATCATGGGAGCTGTGCTTAGCCCGAAGCAAAGAGCTCTGCATTGAAACACTCGTCCCCCTAGTACAAACCTCAAATACTTCCTCGACTGGGGATGTATGGGAACGTGAAAGTAAGCGTCCTGTAAGTCCAGAGCGACCATCGAATCTCCTGGTCTTAATGCTCCTAAAACGGACTGGGACGTCTCCATCGTGAACTTCTCCTTCACCATGAAGCGGTTCAGTCTACTGACATCTAGGACTGGTCTCAATCCTCCCGACTGCTTCGGAACTAGGAACAGTCGGTTGTAGAATCCTGGGGAGTCCAGCTCCAGGACTTGCTCCACAGCTCTTACTCGAGCATTTGCTCTAATAGCTCGAAAAGGATCTGTTGCTTCTCTTGATGGAATGAGGACGACAGATCCCTGGGCGACGTGCACAGAAGTGGAGAGTCGAGAAAGGGGATCTTGTATCCTCTCTCGATAACTTCAAGGGACCAGGTGTCTGCCCCTCTTGCTCTCCAGGCTCTCGCAAACGAAAGAAGCCTGGCTCCTACAGGTGTCTGGAGGCGCTGCAAGTCACTTCCTGCCCCAAGGTTTAAGCGGGGCTCCGCCTCTGAAAAGACCTCTACCTCGGGGAGAAGATCTCGAGGAAGAAGCTCCTCCACGAAAGGGCTTCTGCTTCCTGGAGGTCTGACCCGACAACGACGTCAAAGGGACTGCCGGGCGTCTTGACGAGTGGGCCAAGAGGTCTTGAGTGGCCTTCTCCTTCAAGCTGGGGGAGAGATCCTTGAACAAGGACTGGGGGGAAGAGATGGCTCGAAAACGGGGAAAACAGCAAAGCCCTCTGCGACGGAGAAACTGACTTTGCAAAAGTATGACGCCAAAGGCATCTGGTGTTCCCAGGCGGTCACCCATCCAAGTACTGACCAGACCCAACGTTGCTTAACTTCGCTGATCGCACGAGAAGCAGTGCTTTCAACGTGGTATGGCCGTTGGCTGGTAGGGCCATAGGCTGTAAAGTTACAGTACAAGGCCCTCTTCTTCAAGAGGCCCATACAAAAGTGGGAAGCCAGTTCCTCCGAGCCATCTCTGACTGCCTTGTCCATGCAGTTCAACACGCTGGACAGCTCCCCCAGGCAGATCGAGTCGGGACTCCTAATCCTGACGTCTAGAGCCCCCAAACACCAGTCCAGGAAAGTGAAGACCTCCATGGTTCGAAAAAGTCCTTTCAAATGGTGATCCGTCTCCGACATAGTCCAGGACACTTTGGCAGCCGACAGGAGGGACCTTCTAGGCGCGTCGACCAAGCTAGCGAAGTCTCCCTGGGACGACGAAGGAACTCTTGAGCCGACGTCCTCCCCGGTCTCTTACCACATACCTGCCTTGCCGCTCAGCTTGGACGGAGGCAGGGCAAAAGAGGTCTAGCCTTGGGTCTTCCTATCCTCCATCCAGGTGTTAACCTTCTTGAAGGCCTTCTTCGTCGCCAGAGACGAAGTCATCTTGACAAACCCCGGCGCTCTCCTCGTCTAGGACGAAGCAAACTGCGAAGGAGGAGAGAGAGGGGCCGAGGGTTGAAACTTGTCGCCAAACAAGTCCTTAAGAAAAGCCGGCTAACACCTGGTAGTCCGTAGACAAGGAAGGGGGAGGCTGCTCAAGGACTGCAGGCTACGACTCACAAGAGACTTCTCCCTCATCAATGGGAGAAACGAAGGCCTTGTGGTCCAACACCCAGATGGGATCTACGCTTCCCCGCAGTCTTTGATTGCTCTGAAGCGTCACTTCGAGCAACCAAAGAGGCGTCCTCCCGAGAGTCCATCCGAGCGTCCTGCACGGCAGCAAGAGGAGCGTCCTGACGAGCAGCTACAGAAGCGTCCAGGATAGCTGCTGGCGGAGCGTCACGCTGCAGCAGAGCGTCACGATGGCGATCCAGCGAGCGGTGAGCATGACTGGGAGACGAAGCATGCTTGACAGAAAGGCCCCCCCGTCAATAAATTGTGAAATAGGCTACCTACTTGGGAAGTCTCAACTCCCGCTTAGCCTACGAGTACTAGAATTTGGCTCGCCTATGTTAGGCCGGTAGATATAAATCAGTCTCGGCGAGATAAAACCTAATCTCGTCGTTTTAACTAAAATTATGGAAGGTTATCTCCTCACCCTGACTAAAACTAATGTTTGATACCGACCTGAGTAAATTATGGCATCTTTAACGTTTACAGTGCTACTTTGAACTCGCGAAAGCGTTTGTTTACTTTTTACTAGGAGGCAGCCATTGCCTACGTGACGTCACTCTAGTCCCGCTGCTCTCGGTAGACTATCTCCAAAAACAAACCTTACATTTCCTTTAATAACTCCATAAGTGTTTGATTTTGTTGTAACAACATAGTTACGATAACTTTATTGGACATATCCTCTTCAGCGTCCACCTTACGAGTCCGTTTTCACAACGTGCACTTTGATTGACCCAGCGTTACTATTGTTTCTTCTTTATTATCGCTTGACTCGCTCAATCTAAGCACCTCCGCAATAGATAATATTTTGTTAGCCATCTTCCAGATGCCAAAAGGAGCACTATTAGTGCAAGAATGAAATCCTGAACTAATAAATTAGCAGGGTGGGAGGCAAAGTAAGCGATCATTTATCAAGCAAACTGCCCCCTACACCCCATGCATATAAAGTGAGGATCTACCGAAACTTTCGGTAGCCTCACCTTAATCTCATTCACACAACATACTCTGAAGCTAGCATAACTAGATCCAGACATCATCCAAAGAGCAATCAAAAGCAAATTCCACAAAAGCGTATGCCAATCCACAATCCAAAGACAAAAACCAAAAGTCAAATAGAATACTTAAGTGGAAAATAACGAGTTTACGAAATCCAAAGACGGAGGTACTGAAAACAGTTTGTTGACAGTACCGGCGACAGAGAAAATCTGAATAGAAAATGGGAATGGTTCCTGATACCCGCCTCCCAGCGGCGGGAATGGGTATTAACCACCTGGCCCCACTGCGTGTGCCGCAAGTTTTTGGAATTCTGTCGGACTTCGGAGAATACAGCTATATATATATCTGACAGGTAAGTTGCATGAACAAAAAAAAAAAAGTAAGGGCCAACTAACTCTTGACTTTCTCGATAACCAAATGCCTGTACCCATTATAAGAGTAGAGTAACGAGTTTCTTCTCTGGAAAACAGGTATCACTCACAGTATTAGGTAGCAAACGTTGTCTTTTACCCAATTCTCAGCCATTACTAATTAATCCAAGAAAATCCAATGAACTTGAACATAAAATTTTGAACACAAAATAAAAATATTATTTAAATGAAAGACTGGAAATATTCCACTGGTAAAACAACTGTTAATTTTAAATTCCAAAAACTACACTTGAATTCTGAACTTTCTCAGTAATCAGAAAATGGTACCCTCAGTAAGAAGAAAACAATGAATTTCTTAAATAGAAGCCAATGTTACTCATGTAGGTTAAAGTGGTGACCTCGTATCTCAAATTTACACATTAGCATTCATACCTCATGCAACAGAACATAACAAAAAAAGAAGTTTTAGAATCTGAAAATAATTTTGATCAATAGCACACTGAGAAACTACAAATAAACTGGTCATACAAAATTGCACTACAGAACTCCCAGTATACTGTTTAAGATGGTTCAACATACCGAACAACAAAAGGAACTAAAAAATACACTTACCGGTACTTTGTGTAGGAGCTTTTCCTTGGAATGAGACCAGGACCTAATGGACCTCTTGTTGCCTCCGCTCTTGATTATTGTAGTCTGTGTAATTGTTGAACAGACTGACCTGAAATATAAGTAAAGATTTATGAAGGCAAAATGCAGTTATATACATTTCCAGAGACACATTATACCAAGAATATAATGTGCTTTATCATAAACAAGTAAAAACTATTCTCTCAAAGCAGTCTCCCTGATGTAGGTCTGATGGAAATCTATAGCAAATAGAACTAATAACCTGCATAGGTTATTTTCTGATTTCATGGTTGCAAACCATTGCTTTCTGAAAATCGTTTGTGAAGGTCACATGTAAACCTTAACTTTCTATGTTGTTACCTTATCTTCTACAGAGGACCCAAATGAAACTTGTTTGCTGTAATACCAATTCTTTTTTATAAATCAATAGGCAAAACTCAGGGGAGTACTGGACAGAGGTTGTCCAACATTCACATGAAAACATGAACTTTCATAAACGAAGCAATATCATCTGACCAGCCCAGTGTATCCACACTGTCCACAGAGTCCCTCAAGAACCTCTTCTTTAAGCACAGAGCTCATGAGACTGTTGACACTGTCTCTACTTCTGCATCTGCGTCAACTCAGGTTCTGCTATTTTATTTCTTGTCCCTCAAAGAGTGTTTGACCAGAAACTCAAAATTTAGTTAGAATGAGCATCATTTCCCCCCCTTTCAACTTGTCCTCTTACTCAGCAGTGTGATGTGGGATGAAAAATGCTTTCTGCATTTAATAGTCAGGGTCTTTCAGAAGTGTGACAACCTAGGGACTTTAATGTGACCTGAAAGCAGGTTGTCTTGCCCAACTGGGAATTCCATACCATGCCTTGTGTCATCTTTCCACTCGAAGTATTTTGGAATGCCAGCTCTTCTCATTAGAACCTTGTAGGCCAAGAACTCCCATCATCAATTAAGTCAATTTCCATGCCAGCTGTTTTGCCAAGCTTACTGGAATTAACAGGCAGCTTGGGTTTTACTGTGTGCTGTATTCTGTACACCTAGAGACCATCAACTGGGAATAAACTAGTCGGCTTAAAATGGGTCTCCTGATTATCTCCTTGTCTCTTATTGTGACTATAACAGGCATCCCCATGAGTTCCATCACCTACTGGATGTGCTTAATTACCTGCTCGCCATTTTGCTTGTAACTCTTGCCTCATTCTTTTATATTCCCATAGAAACATGTTGTTGCCATCTTTTTTCCACGATCCCCAGATTTTGTAGGATGGGTTTCAAGATTTTTGCAACCCAATCAAATCATAGTGAAATATTACACAGCTCATTTAGCACACAAAGAAAAAATTGCAGGGCATTACTTCTAAACACTACACTATCTGTAGCCAATTGGGCTGAAAGTTCATTATCACTCTCTGGCAACCTTATGTAATGGATTCAGGTTTACTGGTGAATTATTTGTTGGCAGGATATGATAAACTTTTTGACTTCCTGACTGTAGCCTAAGCAGTCAACTGTTCTCTAAGCTTGGGAGACCAAAGAAATAAACTTGTCTCAAATAACCTCAGTACCTATAAGACACCTGTCTATATACTCATGGCTGAACATTGATTTAATTATGGTAGTGATTATCTTTGTAGGAACACAACACCTCTCCTATTCTTGGCTCTCAAAATAGAATTGAGACTGAGAATTACCAAATCACTGTCTATTTACTCTGACATTACAGAACAGACTTTACAATGTATGCTGACTTTATTCAGAGTTGACATTACCATACCCTCAGTACAGTAATGAAGATATGAAAGACATGACTGCTAGTAAAACATTGAAATATGATATTTTAATGATAAAATAAAGTTTGTTCATACTTACCTGGCAGATATATATATATAGCTGTAATCTCCGAAGTCCGACAGAATTTCAAAATTCGTGGCACACGCAGTGGCCGATTAGGTGGTTAGTACACATTCCCGCCGCTGGGAGGCGGGCATCAGGAACCATTCCCATTTTCTAATCAGATTTTCTAATGCCACTGTCTCCTGAGGGGAGGAGGGAGGGCAATAAGAATATATATATCTGCCAGGTAAGTATGAACAAACTTTATTTTATCATTAAAATATCATTTTGTTCATGAGACTTACCTGTCAGATATATATATAGCTGAATACCGCCTTTGGAGGGGGGTAGAGACAGCCAAGAATTAGGGAAAACAAATTTAAAGGTAAAATTATTTTGGTTCCTTACTTGATAGCATAGCTGACTGCGTGGTTACTGCCACCCTAGTCTGCTTCTGCTTATCTGGAGACCCCAACGAGGTAGTGACCTATAAAGCTGGCGACTGCTAGATGATCTGTCAACGGGGGCGTGACCACAATGTGACTAGACCATAGACCATACAACAAGGACAAAAGAGCATACCAACCACCTAACCAACACTAAGACATTAGTTTGCAATGGATTGGGAAGAGTGTCTCCATCAATCGACCCAACAACCATAAAACCACAATTAAAAAACCCTTCCTAAGCAGGATTAAAGGATAGGAGCAGAGCTACACCCTGACCCCAAGGTTGTTGAAGCAGCAATGTATGGTCCCAGCGAAAAGCAATTTTCGTATGCTACCTTAACATATCTCAAGTAGTGTGAGGCAAACACCGAATCGCTTCGCTAAAATGTGGCACTGAGAATGTCACTGAGTGCCATATTTTTCTGGAACGCCATGGAGGTAGCGACCGCCCTCACCTCATGGGCGTTGACTCTCAACAACTTGAAGTTGGAGTTGTCACAACAAGAATGTGCCTCCTTGATGACATTCCTAATGAAGAATGCCAGTGCATTCTTCGACATGGGATTAACTGGCTGTTTCACAGAACACCATAAGTTATCCGAGGGACCACGAATGTCCTGAGTTCTTTTAAGGTAATACTTGAGAGCTCTAACAGGACATAGAACTCTCTCAGGTTCCTGTCCAATAAGGTCCATCAAACCTTTAATTTCAAAAAATCTAGGCCAAGGATTAGAAGGCCTTTCGTTCTTAGCCAAGAACGTAGGGGTTAAAGAGCAGACAGCATTGTGTCCCTTGAAGCCCACATGACGGTTGATAGCCTGAACTTCGCTCACTCTCTTCGCCGTAGCCAGAGCAGTGAGGAAGACCGTCTTCCTAGTAACATCCCTAAAAGATGCAGATTGGAGAGGCTCAAAAGGACTGGACATTAAAAACTTGAGCACAACGTCCAAATTCCAAGTAGGAGGAATTGGCCGAGGAACCTTAGACGTCTCGAAAGACCTCAAGAGATCGTGGAGGTCCTTATTGTCAGACAAATCCAGACCTCTGTGTCTGAAAACAGAAGAAAGCATCCTCCGATAACCTTTGATTGTCGGAACTGCTAACTTGAGTTTTTCTCTCAAATAAAGGAGGAAATCAGCGATCTGGCTCACAGTGGTCGAGGAAGAGGAAATTCCCTTCTTGCTGCACCAACTTCTGAAGGTTGCCCACTTTGCTTGATAAACTCTGATAGAGGAAGCTCTTCTGGCTCTAGCGATGGCCCGTGCCACTCGGCCAGAAAACCCCCTCACTCTGACCAATTTTTCGATAGTCTGAATGCAGTCAGGTTCAGAGCGGGGAGGTTTTGATGATATTTCGCGAAGTGGGGTTGTCTGAGCAGATCTGTTCTCATAGGTAGGGTCCTCGGAACGTCTACCAACCAGACAAGAATCTCCGAGAACCAGTGGTTCGAAGGCCAAAACGGGGTGACGAGAGTCATCCTTGTTCCTTGTGAGGCCGAGAACTTGCGAATCACTTCTCCCAGAATCTTGAACGGGGGAAAGGCATATACGTCCATCCCCGTCCAATCCCAGAGAAGAGCGTCTATCGCCACTGCCCCCGGGTCGAGTACAGGAGAGCAGTAGAGGGGGAGCCTCGCCGTTCTTGAGGTCGCGAAGAGATCCACGAGAGGGTGACCCCAAAGTTTCCAGAGATCTTGGCAAACCTCCTGATGAAGGGTCCATTCCGTCGGCAGAAGTTGATGGCGCCGACTGAGCAGGTCTGCTCGAACATTTTCGACCCCTGCAACAAATCTTGTGAGGATTGAAATGTTGCGAGCAAGAGCCCAAAGGAGAATCTCTCTTGCAAGGCCGAACAGGGAACGAGAGTGTGTTCCGCCTTGTTTCTTGAGGTAAGCTAACACCGTAGTGTTGTCTGAGTTCACTTGAACAACACGATCGGAAACTTGGACCTCGAAGAATTGGAGGGCTAAGAAGATCGCCGCCAACTCTTTGATGTTGATGTGCCAGGACACCTGTTCCCCTTTCCAGGTTCCTGACACTTCTTTTCCCCCCAGTGTTGCCCCCCAACCCCCTGATGATGCGTCGGAAAACAACACTAGGCCGGGGCTCAGAAGCTTGAGGAGGAGATCCCTTTTCCCAACTTCGCAGGATCGAGCCACCACTTCAGGCACTTCTTTATGGAAGGAAGGGTCCTCAATTCTTCTTCCAAGTCTTCCTTGTTTTGCCAGTTCTCCAATAGAAAGAACTGAAGAGGCCTGAGATGCAGTCTTCCCAGAGAAACAAACTTCTCCAGCGAGGAAATGGTCCCCAGCAGACTCATCCATTCCCTTACCGAGAATGTTTCCTTCCCCAAGAAGACCGAGACTTTTTCGTAACATTGAAACTGCCGTTCTTGCGATGGAGACGCTAGAAAAGCCGCTGAATTCATCTGAATCCCCAGATAAACAATGGACTGTGAGGGGATCAGCTGCGACTTTTCCGCATTGACTAGAAGTCCCAGGGACTTCACGAATTCCAGAGTTAACTGAAGGTCCTCCAGACACCTTTGTTTTGACGACGCACGAATCAACCAGTCGTCCAGGTAAAGAGAGATCCTGACGCCCGAGAGGTGCAACCACATCGCTACGTTCTTCATAAGAAGCGTAAACACCCTCGGGGCTGTGCTGAGTCCAAAGCAGAGAGCCCTGAACTGGTAAGTCTTGCCCCCCAAGACAAACCGGAGATACTTCATCGAACGCGGATGAATAGGAACGTGGAAGTAGGCATCTTGGAGATCCAACGATACCATCCAATCCCCGGGACGAAGGGCTCCTAATATTGACTGAGACGTCTCCATCTTGAACTTGTCCTTTAGGACAAAGATGCTCAGCCTGCTGACGTCCAAGACGGGTCTCCAACCTCCTGAATGCTTCGGGACTAGAAACAGTCTGTTGTAAAATCCAGGGGATTTTGTGTCTAAGACCTGCTCCACTGGTCTCTTCTCGATCATCTGTTCGAGAAGTTCGAACAGAATTTTCTGCTTGGCAGGATGGTAATGTGGAGACAGATCTCTGGGGGTTGGAGACAAAGGAGGAAGAGTCAGAAAAGGAATTAGGTAGCCTCTCTCTACTACTTGAAGGGACCAAGCGTCTGTCCCTCTCTCTCTCCAGGCTTGGGCAAAATGAAGAAGCCTGGCTCCTACTGGTGTCTGGAGGTGAAAGGAGTCACTTGCCACCTCTCTTGGAGGCGACTTTGCCTCTAGGGAAACCTCTCCCTCGAGGCGCGGGTTTCGAGAAGCTCCCCATGGAAGCTCCTCCACGAAAGGGCTGCTTCTTCTTAGCCTGTTGTGGAAAAGAAGAGGACGATGATGGAGCTGAAGGACGCTTAGAAGACCTGGAAAGGAGGTCTTGAGTTGCCTTCTCTTGAAGGCTGGCAGCAATATCTTTAACCAAGGTCTGGGGAAAGAGATGGCTTGAGAAAGGAGCGAACTGTAGCTCTCCCTTCTGTGTAGGGGAAACCGACTTCGCCGAGAAAGAGCAAAACAATGCCCTCTTCTTTAAAAGGGCCGACGAAAACTGCGAAGCAAGTTCTTCAGAGCCATCCCTGACGGCCCTGTCCATGCACCGCAGTACACTGGACAGCTCCCCCAGACTAATGGAACTTGGGCTAGTAGCCTTCGTGTGCAAAACTCCCAGACACCAGTCCAAGAAGTTAAAGACGTCCACAGTCCTGAAGAGTCCTTTAAGATGGTGGTCTATTTCCGTAAGAGTCCAAGAAACCTTAGAAGAGGACAAATGAGATTTTCTGGAGGCGTCAACAAGACTCGTAAAGTCTCCTTGAGAAGTCGAGGGAACTGTCAAGCCAATATCTTCACCTGTCTCATACCACATGCCTGCTTTGCCGGACAAACGTGAAGGAGGCAAAGCGAAAGAAGACTTTCCTTGGTTTTTTCTTATAGTCATCCAGTCCTGAACCTTCTTGAATGCCCTCTTGGTAGAGAAGGACTTCTTCATCTTAAGAAAACCAGGAGTTCTTCTCGCTTGAGACGAAGCCAACTGTGAAGGGGGAGAGCGAGGAGCTGAAGCTTGAAAAGTATCAGGAAAAAGATCCTTAAACAAAACAGTCAGAGTTTGATAATCAGTAGAAGAAGAAGCTTGTTTCTCTTCGTCCGAAGGCTCTGACGGAAGGGGTTCTTCTTCCTCCGCTGGAGGGTCAGGAGAGCGAGGAGGAAGGAGACCCGACTCGCCGATACGTAAGCGGGAACTGTCGTATTTAGAAGAAGTCGTGGCTAAATCCTAAAGAACGACAGAAGTCGAAGCGGGAAGTTGAGCATCAAGAAGCACTGCAGGCGTGGTGTCAACGAAAGAAGGGCGTGAAGATATAACGCGAGGCGAGCGAGGAGCGTCCTGGCGGGGAGCGCGCGCAGCTCCAAGGCTGGAAACGGAAAGAGCTTCACGTTGTGGCGTGCGCGAGGCGTCCTGGTTGGGAGCGCGCCGAGACTCAAGGCGAGGCACGCGAGAAGCGTGAGAAGCGTGAGTAGTGCGCGAAGCGCGAGGCACGCGTTCCTGGCGCGTATCAAGAGAAACGTCCAACTCTTCAAAGCGGGGAAGACGAGAAGGAAGCTTCTTTATACCTTCTTTAGGTGAAAGACGAGGATCTTCAAGCGATCTAGCAGACGAAGATGACGAAGCAGGAGACGAAGGAGAAGGCCTGGACTTCTTAACAGGCAGATGCAGATCCTTACGACGAGGCCTGTCCTTTCTACGGTCCATGAGAGTATCCAGCTGCTGTTGCAAGCCCAACAAAATCTGACGTGTTGGAGAAACAGCTCTCTCGGGAGAAGGGCTGAACCTGCGAGAAGGAGAGGGGAGAAGGGATGTCTTCTTCTTTCTCACCGGTGAATAAGCAACAGCCCTTGCCTTAGCGCGACTGGGGGTCGAGCAGCGTCATCATCCGTTGCACAACGAAACCTCTTCCGATGAGGAACATCCCCGAAACTTTCAGGGGAAGAGCACAAAACATCTAGAGGAAGAGGACGTGAAGCGTCCTCTCCTCTCAAGCTTCTCTTAAGAGGGCGAGAGTCCAACCGAGAGCTCCAACCCCTACGTGGGGAGGACGTGTCGGAGGACGAGAAGCAATCCTTATGGATACGTGCCAGTGCACGATCCTTAGCAGCCTGGGTAGGGTCATCAGGACCTGCCGAAGGGACGTCAGGTCGGTGGGAAGTCCCCATAACCTTCATGCGGCTTTCAACATGCCCCCTCCCTGTATCCTGGGAGTTCGGCAGAGGTCCAGGCCTAGAAGCATTATAGGGCCGATCTGACGCCCCCTCCACAAACAACACTTTGCGCTTGCAGGGCATTCACTTTGTTTTCAAGAGCGCGAATTGACTCTAAAACGAGAGCCAAGGTATTATTCTCTGTAGCAACACTTCTGGTCCCGAAGGCAACACTACCGGGTTAGGACTAAAAACTTCTGTCTACAGAAGCACTCCCGGAGGAAGACCTCCTCAACCTATCACGCTCCAATTTTCGCATATAGGATTCATACTTCTTCCACTCCCCTTCAGATAATCCCTCACATTCATTACAACGATTATCCATAGAACATTCCATACCCCTGCATTTAATACACAAAGTGTGAAGATCTACAGAAGCCTTCGATAGCCTCACCTTGCAATCACCCAAGCTACAGACACGATAGCTAGAGGAAGACATCTTATTTAAAGAAAAGTCAAAAGCAAAATAAAAAACAGTCCAGAAAAGCGTAAGCCAAGTCACAGATCCAAGTCGAAACCAAAAAACAACCAAAATACTTAAGTGACAACAAATTTCGAAATCCAAATGGCGGGGGAACTGACAACAGGTGTTGACAGTCCGGCGACAGAGAAAATCTGAATAGAAAATGGGAATGGTTCCTGATGCCCGCCTCCCAGCGGCGGGAATGTGTACTAACCAACTAATCGGCCACTGCGTGTGCTGCGAATTTTTAAATTCTGTCGGACTTCGGAGATTACAGCTATATATATATCTGACAGGTAAGTCTCATGAACAAAACATATAGTATAAAAGTGAACAGGATTAATCAGTTACAGTTTGTGTTTTCCTAACGGAAAGAAATTTGACATTTTAATACAGTACAAATAAACTAAATATGTGGTCTATAGAATAGCTCACACTGCAGGACTGGCACACCCTCATGTCAATGGCATCTGAGTCATACTAAATTTATCCTAAATTTGGTTCCAAGACCTCCCATTATCAAACCAAAAAATTTCCATGTCTACTAATTTGTCAAGTTTACTAGGATCCCAGGCAGCTGAGATTTTACTATCAGTGTTGTATTCTGGAGTCCACCAACTGGAACTACGCTAGTCAGGAATTCATCAGCTTGAAATGGGTCTGCTGCTGATTGTCTCTTTGACTCCTATTATGACTAGAACTGGCATCCATGTTACATTCATCATCTGCATTAACCTGCTTATAATTCTTGCCTCTGTTTTTGTGTGTGTTCCAGATTTTGTCAGATGGCTTTAAAGACTTTTGTGATCCAATCCCCTCCAAAATTAAGTGTTCTAGCAAAGCATCTAGAGTGCAAAGACAAAATTGCTGGGCATGACACCTAAACACTATGCTCTATCTGCAGCCAACTGGTCTGGGAGTTTTATTTTCATGCCCTGGCAACCAACTAACCTTCAAAATTCAGGTGCACTATCGACCAGTAATGAAACTATCAAACCCCATAGTTATAATTATAGTTAGCTACTGCCTACATCTGGGAGACCCACTCACCAAAATAAACTTTTCTGAAATAACCTCAAAACCAACAAAACAATTGTCTACATAGGCATAACCAAACATTTAAATATGGCAGTGATTATCTTGATAGGAACACAATACCTTCCCCACTCTTTATTCTCCACTTCAAAATGTATGAGACTGATGACTACCAAATCACATATCGTGACACTATAACAATGCATAAATTAGAACATATGCTGACTTTACTCAGTCTATAGTGAAGATAGGAGAACTGAAAAATATTCAGTTAACATTCATGACCCAGTCAGAACTTAAAAACTTTAGTATGCTGTTTGTGGTGTGGTACGTAATGGTGTTCCATTTTGTGACGGGATGTATACCTAAGAGATTGGCTTTCATTTCTTTGGTCAAATGAAATGACCTAAATATGGCTAACACAGTCAACTTCAACACTACAGAATTAACAGAATATGAGATGTATATTGCATGGATGCAACTAAGTAGACAGTATGGGGACTGAAGCATTTAATTTAGTCCCGAGTCTTAGGTTCCTCACATCAAGCAATACTTTCTGCTGGTCACACCTTTCCAGGGTGGCTGAATTGTGGTCTACTGTAACAAGAAATTCTTGGACTGATGGATGTACAGAACAACTCCTTGCATAAAACATCAAGAGGGGAACTCAGTTTCATATACTCAGATAACAAAGAAAATAACCCACTACCACACTTTCTGTAGGGTTCTCAAAGACTGATGGTTGAAGTGTATCATAAGAAGGGTTGTAAAACAGTTAGTCAGTAAAAGAAGAGAAATGGAAACGGCAAGACAAAAACCTGTAGGAAGGCCCAGCAAATCTGGTTAAATATGACAAGGTAGACTAGGTAGGAATTCAGACAAACTGCACAGGAAACAAGTCAAGAGAATAATAATTTCAATCCTAACCCTATTAAAGATGGAACCTGATGCAAATATGTTTGTGAAGGCGCTCCCTGCACTCTTCCAATATGACCTGCATTCATATATTTCCAGGCAGTGATAAGACGATCATCATTACTATCTCCTAATTGTGAAGACACAAAATACCTTTCAGCTGTCACCCGACTGACTTTAGCTGTCATGTCACCCATAACTAGAACATAAAGTAACCTTAAGTAGGTGATGCGCCCATGTTTGACAAGCAAAACTTCAGCAGACTAAAATGTCCATCCATTCCAAATGAAAAAAAAAACCATAAATAAAGTAATATCAAGTACAGTACAAAACAAAACAAAAGATAAAATAAGAGAAATGTCACAATAATTCCAAAAAAGGAGCCTGGCACTTTACAGTATTACAGAGTCTCTAACTTAGAAGAATCAAGCTCAGTGGCACTGGAAGAAGCAAAAAACATATAAAATCTACCCAATAGAGAATAATAACTAATTGGTACATGGGCAATCAAGGTAAAATATAAATTAATCAAAATGCATTAGTTTGTTTCATATACATTCCTAATATTCATTTCATTCTTGAGGAAGTTCAGTGCCCTTTACCACGTACAGTGATACCATGCCTAAGTTGGATATGGGATGGCAAACAAACAAATACTGTGCATTACGCAACATAGACAAACATCCGTGATACCCTGTAAGCACTTCTTTGTTAGCAAAATACAATCATTGTTGGCTAAATTGTACAGAGGAGCCAAATGATTTATTCGAATGTGACTGTATGCATTATCTGGTTGTCACTGAAGCATACTAAAACTGGACTATAGTTTAGTGACTGTCTGATGGAGAGACTGAGCTTATTACTTGGCCCTGGCAAACTAATGTTCAGCTAATTGAGGAACCCATGCATATTTCTGGTAATAGATTAGACCTCATATTCACAGATGCTCCAGATACTGTAAAGTTCAAGGTCTGTGAGTATATAGGTACTTCTGATCAATGTGCCATTGAGATGAACATATCTGTCAGTCAGTATATTTCTAATTCCACCACTGGAAAAACATTCTGGCTAAAATCTAGAGCCAATTGGGATTGCATTATTGAAGTATGTCAGGCACTTGATATTTCAGATTCTATATCAGATCCAGATCCCAAGAAGAAGCTAAATGAAATGCTGAAGGCTATTTAATAAGTTATGTCCCAAGAAAGGTCATTAACTTCAGGACAAATGACCAGCTATGGTTTGATGATACATGTAGATGAGCTCACCGTGACAAACAGACCAAATTCAACACATGGAGACAAAATCATTCCAATGAAAATTATACCATTTTTTGTCGAGTCTCGCTGTGCTGCGATTAGAATTTATCATATCGCCGAGAGAAATTACAATAATTCCTTAAAGAGGAAACTTGAAGGAATTACTTAGCCTCATCTGTGTTGGAACAAACTGGCATCATCTATCTTTGGGTTAGGCTCATCTTCATTCCTCCACTACTAATAGCTGATGGTAGATTGGTTACTTGCCCTAAGGAAAAAGCAGAACTGCTTCATCAAGTTTTTGAAGCTAAGCAATCAGCTGAGGATGTCCCTCTCCCTGATACTTGTCATCCCAAACCTCTTTTACAAAATTTGCATTTTGCTCTAGGGATGTTAAGAAAATTCTGGGTAATCTTGATAGCTGGCAGAAGATCCTGATGGTTTATTTCCTTTGTTCTTAAACCTTAGCAATTCAGTGCCTGTTCCAAAGAGGGGCATATCTGCAGACCGCAGTTACTGCAGGCCAATTTCCATTTTCCTTGTGCTCTTCTAAGTTGCAGAAATGACATTTTTATAATAAAATAAAATTTTATTATACTTACAAAGTCATTACATAGCTATAGTTTCCACTTTAACGGCAGATTAGATTAAAAATTTTGCATATAGCGCTTTAATATAGTGTGTGTAGGTGATCAGCCTGTCCCACTAACGGAATATTGGAACGACCTGGCAAACAACTCTCATTTGTTTTATGCCTTATGTCCATCAGAGGGGAGGAAGGTGGGCTCTGATTCTGTAATTTCTTGCTAAGTATCTATAAAACTTTATTTTATCATAAAAATGACAATTTTATATAAGTAACTTACCAAGTAATTACTTAGCTGAATCCCACACTGACAGGAGGTGGGATACATGGACACAGTATTCTACTCAAAAACATTAAGTCGTGCAATGAATTTGAAATAGAAAAGCTGCTTGCATTGAATTCAATGTTTGTCGTTCCTTATTAGTTAAGTGAGCCTGCAGTATAAAACTGCAACTGGTTGTCACTCAACTTAATCTGTAGTGGCGTGGGGGTAGAGCCAGGGTTGCCACTACTTAAGTGGGAGCTTTACAGTGAAGGAGTAGTCTGATGGCTACCAAAGCATCAGTGGAAGCCATGCAGCTAAGGAGTTATCCAATTTTAATAGATGCCCTTGCCCTGGGTGCAGTACCAATGTAAAAAAACAACCAGATACATTGTCACCTACACTGATATAACACTACATCCATCCACTGAGAGTCAGTGGAGCTAGAAGTTCAGGTTTTACTTCTGAAGATAATGAGATGCAAAGGACAATTATACTTCCAGCAGGTCAGTGCAGAATGGAAGTAATGGCCAAATGAGCCTGTGAGACGTGAAGGATGAAATACTTCCAGTAGGCCGATGCCAAATGGAAGTAAGGGACATAATGTGCCTGAAAGCTAAAGAAGTAGAGACTGCTCTGATGAACTTAGCTTTCACTAAAAGAAGGCAAAGTTGTTCTGAATCTGAGAGTGTTTCAGAAATTCTTTTTAGGATGAAGGACAATGTGATCTTAATCCAAGGGTGAGGGGCTCTTGACCAAACACCAAAAAAGGATAAGAAGGCCCTCTAGATTATCAAGTCCTGTTCAGGTAAATACCTAAAACTCCAATAGGACAGAGAGTTCACTCTTTTCCCATCAAGTTGGTGAGCACTCCAGAGTGCTTGGAGCATGTGCTGGAGCCAGGTTGTAGCTGGTGTCAGGCGAGCTGGACACCAGGCAAGTTAGGAATTCAGGAGCTGGACAGAGCTCCTGGAAGCCAAGGATCTCTGTTAAGCTCTAAGGGAGAAAGAACAGATCCAGGTCTTGGATGGATCCTCGTCTTTGACTAAAATCAAAGGAACAAATGAGGATAACACATCCCTTGCTTCCTAGCTGGGTGTGAAAAAGGTTTGAGAGATCTTTGAGAAGATGATGAAAGATCAAAGTCTCTGTGCTCAACCAGAGATACGCATAGATTGGTACCTCTTTAAGGAAAGCGAGAGAACCTAGATCTTCTCAGAAAGAAAGAGGTAATTTGCAGCAGGGTCAGAGGTGTCTAAAAAGAAGAGATGAAGTCTGACACACCAGCTTTGGAAGACGACCACTTAGTATGGGAGATGGAGGAAGGGAGTGACTCTTGAATCTGGTAATAACCTCTGCAACACATCTTGAAGACTCTTCAAAAGCCAATCCTACGGACAGTCCGCGCCCGTGTGGGCAAGAGCGGACATCCCCCTTGTAGTATCTCTGAAGCTAGGTTGTCTGAGAAGACACAGATTGGGGGAAAGCTCTTTTAGAGTCCACCACCAACCGAAAGGAACTGGAAACTGAGCCTGAGACTGTTCAGCGCTGCCTCAATCATGTAGAAGGTTCCTTGCAAACAGGTCCAAAGTTGGCTTGCTTCATACATTAAAGAGATTCTGACAACTCAGAGGATCGAAAAGCCATGATGGAAAAGGCAACCTTCTGACAGCCCAGTACGTCCTTCGACGCTTAGTCCCTGAATAAATCAAATGACTAGAAGACTTGATTGATCTGTCAATAGAGGAATAACTCTGCTGTCTGGTCAAGAGGGAATGCTGGATCCAGTTTCCCTGCTTAAGTAGATGTGTCGGGACTGAGGTCCAATCCAATAGACTACCATAGAGCTAGAGTCAAGCAGTACTAGAGCCGTAAAAGAAACTCTTTAGCTCTTCCAAAGCATAAGTGAAGGATCTGTTCTTCTTGGGGACTGAGTCCTGGACATCTTCCCCGGTTCTTCAAATGGGATCCTTTGACCTACATCTGAGGTGCTGAGAAGAAGACTAGAACTAAGCTCAGCAGAAGAAGGAATTCCCTTGCACAAGTCATGTTCAGACAGCCACCACTGGAAATATGACTAAAGGAACCTGGGCTAAGAAACATGGAAGTGTCTGACTCTGTTTCCCTGTCCCGGTAAAGGTTACTGTCAGGAGCCGTTGAGCCCCTTTTCTTTGACGATAATGAAGAAGTCAGTCAGCATGTAAAGACTGAAGTAATGCCCAGACGACAGGGGAAGTCAAATGCAGGGAGAGCTAGGAATTGGGAGAGGCCGAAGCACAGACTCCTGATTGGGAAGCCCTGTCCCAAAAGGTGGAACTAAAAAACTCTCTGGAGTTCAGATGGGGATCTGGAAGAGTGCTCCCTGCATATCCAAGCTTCTATCCAATTGCCCTGGAGAATGCTTGAAAGAACTATCTGGATCATCTCTCTCTTGACCTTCATCTACTGTCTAAGAGAGAGAAATGAGGAACTGTGGTCATGCAGCCCATTGTCAGGAGCCAAGTACAAGAAAAAGTGTCACGTGCTCAGAAACTAGTGTCGGAACAGCGTCGTTTGGGAGCAATAGCCTGTTGCACCTGTGTGTATCTAAAAGTAGAAGAAAGCACCAGAGATCTCTTAGAGAATACAAAACAAGAACGGAAAAAACTCCAAAACCATAACTGTCCAAGTCCGTAAATGACAGGGCACGGAAACAATCCAAGGTGCTGAGCCTCTGGCACTGGGTGCTCTGACACTGGACACTCGGACACTATACTTTCAGTGGACAGTGTAACAAGCCCAACAAAATTACGTTTTTATAATAAAATAAAGTTTTATATATACTTACCCAGTAATTACTCAGCTAAGAGTTTCTAACTCGACAGCAGCTTCAATTTTGAAAATCGCGGTAGCAATAGTTTTTTGTTTATGTAGGTGACTAACCTCACCCACTTTCAGGGTGAAAGGGAGAAACTAAGCCAAGAGCTTCACTTTTGTTCATGCTCTAAGGTCCATTTGAGGGCAGGAGGGCGGGCTCCATTCGTAATTACTGGGTAAGTATATATAAAACTTTATTTTATTATAAAAATGTCATTTTTATATAAGTAACTTACCCAGTAATTACTTAGCTGAATCCACATTGAAGGAGGCGGGAGTATTGGACATCTTGTACTCTAACATTAAAAATGATAATGAAATGAGAACAGAATAAATAGGCTTAGCATTGAAAAAATGCTTGCTGTTTCTTACCCAGTGAGAGAGCTGAGCAGGTAGATACTGCCTTTGGTTGGCGCTCATCTCAACCAAGTAGTGGCGTGGCGGTATAGCCAGGGTCGCCTCTACTGAAGTGAGCAACTTCATAGCGGAGGAGTAGTCCGATCACTAATGAAGTATGAAGTAAACTTTGCAACAAAGGGATCTCTGATC
This sequence comes from Macrobrachium rosenbergii, assembly GCA_039081455.1. Taxonomy (NCBI): domain Eukaryota; kingdom Metazoa; phylum Arthropoda; class Malacostraca; order Decapoda; family Palaemonidae; genus Macrobrachium; species Macrobrachium rosenbergii. Next base: position 66,774 of record JANJGK010002056.1, on the reverse strand, counting down.
ATTAACAAAGTCAATGATAAAATGCCCCTGCCCAGGGCACAGTACAATAAAAAGCAAAACCAGAGAAATAGTCATCTACACCACACATAAAAAGCACATATATAAATAAATAACCACCACCCTACACAGAAAAAATTGGTGGGCACTCTAGGTACCTCGTACCCTCCAGGCTCCACATCACCAAAACACCTTGACAAGGCGAAGAAAAAAGTAGGAAGTGTTGCTTCCTATGTTCCCTTCCCGAACACTACGCCAGCCACGGACAACGGTCCAAGTGTACTGCAATCTTCGTACGTCGTCTCCACGTCTTGCAAATAATGCATAGCAAAAAACAGATCTACATTTCCAGAATGCAGTCTGTAAGATCGAAGTGAGAGAGAGATTATGCTTTAAAACAACTGATGTAGCCACTGCTCTCACGTCATGCGTTCTAATCTTAAGTCCAGGCAGAACGTTCTCTCCAATTTGACTGTGTGCTTCGAGGATCAGATTTGTAACAAAAAAAGATACTGATTTGACTGTGTGCTTCGAGGATCAGATTTATAACAAAAAAAAAAAAAGATAGTGTTTTTAGACATACTGTTGGTCTGGCCGGGTTCTTAACCGAACACCAAAGATTCCTTGCTGGGCTTCTAATCTTCTCTGTCCTCTTGATGTAATGTCTTAGCACTCTTACTGGGCACAGACTTCCCTCCTCTTCCTCTGGACCCAGGATGTTCAATAAACCTTTAATAGCAAAGGAACGAGGTCATGGCTGTGAAGGATTCTCATTATTTGCCAAGAAGCCAAGGGTAAGGGAACAGACCGCATCACCTTCAGAAAAACCTATCATTTTGTCTATTGCATGCAGTTCGTTCACTCTTCTCGCAGTGGCTAGCGCAACCAGGAAAATAGTCTTCTTAGTCAGATCCTTCAACGATGATGAACTCATGGGTTTGAATCTTGAGTCAGACAGCCACTTGAGGACTACAGCTAACGACCAAGGGCATACCTCCTCCTTGTCAACCTTGGACGTGTTGAAAGACTTGATAAAATCTAAGATATCCTGGTTGGAAGAAATGTCTAAACCTCTGTGTCTAAAGATGAGCTAAGCATAGCTCTATATCCTTTTACCATAGAAGAGTAAAGGCCCCTGGTGGATCTCAAGTAAAGAAGAAAGTCTGCCACTTGAGTTATAGTGGTTTTAGAAGAAGAGATGTTATTCTTCTTACACCAAAGTCTAAATACTGCCCACTTTGCCTGGTAGACTTTGTTAGTAGAATGTCATCTAAATTTAGAAATAGCTTCTGCTACAGCTCTTGAAAGCCTTTCGCTTGCAAGATTTTGCGGACAGTTGAAATCCTGTCAGGGCCAGAGTGGATGTGTCCTGATAAAATTTTCTGTAATGGGGTTGTCTGAGTAGACTTGGAATTGTTGGAAGAAGGCGTGGGAACCCTACTGGTAGTTAGAGAAGCTCCAGGAACCACTCTTTCCTCGGCCAGAAGGGAGCTATCAATGTCATCCTGGTGCTTTGATGCAATTGGAGCTTCTTCAGAACCTCCCTCACAATCCCGAATGGAGGGAAGGCATACACATCCAGTCCTGACCAATTTTGCATCATCGCATCTGTCGCTCAGGCTTGTGGGTCCGAAAACCAGGCTCGTGTGTCAGGAAACGGTGAGCAGAACAGGGGAAGATGGTAGTTTTTCGGTGTTGCGAACAAATCCACCATTGGTTCTCCCCATAACTTCCACAGGTCGGAGCATTCTCGATGGCCCAGGGTCCATTCTGTTGTGAGAATTTGTTTGCTACGACTGAGTTTGTCTGCCAATACATTGCACTTCCCATGAATGAACCGCGTTAACAGCTGGGTTCGGTTCTGCTCTGCCCAAAGAGGGAGACTCCTGGCAGTCTTGCGAAGGGAGAATGAGCGAGTCCCCTCTTGGAGTCTTACATAAGCTAAGGCTGTTGTGTTGTCCGCATGCACCATAATTACTTTGTCGCATACTTCCCTTGCAAAATGTTGCAGTCCCAAATGGATGGCTTTCAGTTCTTTGATGTTTCTATGCAGAGCCTTCTCTTGTTGGGACCAAACTCCCAAAACTTCTTTTCCCTCCAGGAGAGCTCCCCAACCTACATCCAATGCATCAGAGAAGAAGTCTAGGTCGTCTTGCGTTGTTCCACCAGTGCAGGTCCTTTATCTCATGCTTTATTGGGAAAATGCATAAGTCCTGATTTATCTTGCAATCCCAACTGACTCTTAAAAAGAACTGTAGAGGCCTCATATGCAGCCTTCCCAACCTCACAAACTGTTCGATCTATGATAAGAGTGCCCAGGAGACTCGTCCATTGAGTGGAAGAACACTTCTATAGGGAAAGAAAAAAGTTGACTTTCTTGAGGCAGGCTTCTATCCTTTTGGGGGAGGGAGAAGCCTGAAATTCTGAGAGTCGATCTTCATCCCCAAATATAGAATCAGGTGAGAAGGAGTCAGTTGGGATTTTTGAAGGTTCAACAGGAAACCTAGATCCTGAGTCAAAAGCAATGTCCTTTGAAGGTCCTCCATGCACCTCTCTCTCATGGTCGAGCGTATTAACCAATCGTCCAAATATAGGGAAATGTTCACTCCCATGAATTTAAGCCAATGGGGTGAGAACTTGGGTGAACACCTAAGGTGCTGCTGACAGGCCGAAACATAGCACTCGAAACTGGAAAACTTGATTTCCACCAACGAATCTCTGGTACTTCCTTGAGTCTTGCTGGATGAGAATGTGGAAGTAAGCATTTTCATATCAAGAGGAATCATCCAGTCCCCTCGATGCATGGATGATAGGACAGACTGGACTGTTTCCATACGAAACTTCGTTTTCTCTACGTAAATGTTCAGAGCTCTCACATCGAGTACCGGTCTCCATCCTCCCGTGGCTTTTGGTACTACAATAAGCCTGCTGTAAAAACCCTTGGACTCAATATTCTCCACCACTTCTATCGCCGCCTTCTTGAGGAAAGACGACACTTCTTCCGAGAGGGCTAAATACTTTGTTGATCCTACGGAGTACGCCGTCAATTTGAAGGAAGAGCTGGATAAGGGAGGTTTCTCTTTGAAGGGGATAGAATACCCTTCCCTTAGTGCTAACACCCATTGATCTGCTTCTCTCATTCTCCAACTTCCCCAAAAAAGTTGGAGTCTGGCTTCCATGGGCATGAAGGACTGAAAACTCACTTACGGGTTGTAGGTCTGGTGGAAGATCTCTTGGCTGCACGCGGGGAGAAGCATACAGAAGTCTGCAGTCTTGACTGTGCTCTCTGTCTGCCTCCTCAAAAGGTTTGGGCTGAAGAGGAGAAGATGACATGAAAGAGGGGGGCGTTCCATTCTCTCGGACGCCTCGTAGATTGCGAGAGAAGGTCTTCTGTAGACTTCTTATGAAGGTCAGAAGCCTCTTCTTCTACCATTGCTTGAGGGAAAAGGTGTGTATTATCCAAGGACGAGAAGAGTAGAGCTGATTTACGCGATGGAGTGACGCCCTTAGATACAAATGAAATCCAGAGTTCCCTCTTCTTTAAAATCCCCATAGAATAAAGGGAGGAAATCTTGAAGGAACCATCTTGAATTGCTTTATCAGCACACGAGAGAACATTATTCCAGTCAGCCAGATCCAAATCTCTGATCTTCTTTTGCCAAGGCCCCTACGGCCCAATCTAGAAAACTAAACACTTCAAACACCTTGAACATGTTATTGAGCAAATTATCAATCTCCAACGTAGAGAACATGGTCTTTGCCGAAGCAAAAGCCGACCTACGGGCTGAATCAACGAGGCCAGAGAAGTCGCCCTGGGAGGAGGCAGCCACTCCCAAGGAGGGGGCCTCCCCGGTCGCATATGACCTATATCTCCTGGCCGAAAGGTGGGAAGGCAGAATACTAAAGCATGCCTTGCCCTGGCTTCTTTTCTCCAAGAGCCAGAGATCCACGTCTCTCATAGCCTTCTTAGATGAAGAAGACAGAACCAATTTGGGAAGTCTCGACGAATCCCTGGGTAAGTCACTCATCATAAATGAGGAAGCTGGAGAAAAAGGGGCTGCCAGAGCGAAGAAATCTGAAAAATTATCCAGTAAATAACTCAGTAAGGTAGCACAAGCCGATGGGGTGGAGTCCCATCCTAAATCTTCCTCCTCCAATAAGGGAGGAAGATGAAGGACAATGAGGGATCTTCAGGCACTACTGAAGCCAAAGAAGTCGACTTCTTAAGAATACCCAAAATATTGTCTAACTGCTTCTGCACCAGTGCCATGGAAGGGTCCAATCTGGGAGTACACGAAGCAGTAATTGAATAAGTAGGTGAAGAAAACTGGTATATTGATGAGGAAGTCCGTAAAACAGGAGTGGGCGTCAAACAATCCTGGCGCTCGACCGAAGGGGAGTGAGTTGGTGCCGAAAGGTTTTCTGATGCCAAGCAATGTGGGTGCACTACTGCACATTTCATATCTTCTGGGCGCTTAGCTACTAGTAAACGCTCGGTCTCTACTGGGCGCTCAGCCGCTAAAGAGCGCTCGGCCGCTAAAGAGGCGTCCTCGATCCCAGACGGGCACTCGAAAGATGAGCGTGAACTATCACAAGAAGGTTCCCTATTGGCAGAAGAACTGGTCCTCTTGCTGGACACAGATGATGGTCTGGTAGCTTCTGACTGAGAAAAACATTCGGGACTGTCCCATTTGCTGCACGACGGCTGCGGACTACGGGATCGTTCCCTGAGCCTCTTGCTGTAACACTGAGGGGACTGGTCCCTGGGAGGCGTGTGCCTTTACAACGGATGAGATCTGTCCGAGAATCTCCACTGGCACCCGTGAGAAGGGTTAGAATCTCCCGAACTGGACAAGAGATTATGAACACTAGGCACACCTTATCAACGGCTCCTTTGGTCAACACCCGGGACGACACAGGTGCGACTAAGGGGGCGACTACGTGGGCAGACCCCACCGACCTCCCTTGGGCCTCCAGTATGCCTCCTCCAGGGGCTGGGGGATTATGGCAGTGACCTTTGCCTGGGAGTGTCAGTGGGATGGGTAGCCACCTCCTCCACAAACATATCACTAGAACACTTCGCACTAAATTTGTCCAGGAGGACACGCACTGAATCACTCAACTGTGCCACTGTTTTTGCAAGAATATCAAACTTCTTATCGAATTCTGATTCGAGACTGGCGTAGCAATCCGGGTCGGGAACAAGGGAACTTGGAGCAGAGATCAGTGGTGCAAGAGGAGGGCTGGAAGTAGGAGGAATTACTTTAGCAGGAGAAGGGAGAGAAGGAATATTAATCTCACTAGATTCCTGAGCCACGTCTAGAGTAGCTAATTTAACCTCAGCTCTAACACATGCTTTTCTCTTAAAATCCCTTTCTAATTTTGCTAGGTGAGAAGTTAATGTCTTCCACTTTCTTTCATCCCATTCACAGCATTCCTCAATAGTCAAGTCAATTAAACAAATTTGTCCTCTGCATGTCGTACATAGGGTGTGTGAATCGTAACATGCCTTGGTCAAATGAGTATTGCAACCTCTGCTACAATACCTAACAGTCGATGTGCTAGAATCTGGCATAATTATTAGCTAACAGAGTCGAAATAAAAATGAGTCAATCTCCTAAGAGAACAGTCAAAATCAGGAAAAATACTATATAAATCAGTCAAGCAATACCAATCCAAAGGCTACCAAACCAAAAATACATCACCCAAAGGTAAGACTTTCAAGCTGAAAACCAAAATCAAGCCGCTTCTTAACACTGTGTTGCTGTTAAGCCGGCAAAAACAAAAGTGAAGCTCTTGGGTTTTTTGTTTCTCCCTTTCACCCCAAAAGTGGGCGGGGTTAGTCACCTACATAAACAAAAAAACTATCGCTACCGTGAATTTCAAAATTAAAGCTGCCATCGAGTTAGAAACTCTTAGCTAAGTAATTACTGGGTAAGTCACTAATATAAAATTACTGAGTTGGTGGTGAATGGTCTCCAACAAATCATAGGAGTGGATGAAACCGATGTAGAAAAGCAAAGAGGTAGCGTCTGTAATCCCGAGCGCGGTGTTAGATAACTGACAGTTGGCTCGAAACGGACAGGAGGACGAGTGGACATGGGACACTGGTGGATGCGCAAATGTGAGCTCAGGTGCTGGGCACTCAGACATGGACACTGGGTGTTCAGATAATAGTCACCTGACCTCTGTGCACTTGGACACTGAACCTTGGAGGCCACTGAGCACTCGGACAGTAGGATACATATGGACATTCAGAACTTGGGCATTCAGAAGTTGCGAGCTCGGAACCTGGGAGCTCAAAACTTGGGAATTTGGAATTTGGGCCCTCAGAAGTTGGGAGCTAAGAACTCGGGAGGTCGGAATTTGGGAGGTCGGAACTTGGGCGCTTGGAACTCGGAACTTGGGCACTCGGAAGTTGGGAGCTCAGAATTTGGGCACTCGGAAGTTGGGAGCTCGGAATTTGGGCACTCGAAAGTTGGGAGCTCGGAACTAGGGCGCTCTCTGACTCTGTCCAGATTCGGACAGCGATGCCAACAACTACTGATGCACCAAAACTGGGAGATATATCTTTACAATGGCTGAGATAAACCCAAAAAAATGCCATTGGCGTCACTAGTCTACACTGTGATCCATAACTAACTACACTGGGATCCCATGTGTCAATGGAGCCTCTTGTCCACACTGGGAACCTTATCTTGTTAACACTGGGATCCGTAAACTGAAAAAATGCCATCGGCGCCACTACAGCCGAGGCAAGCACACCTTTATGGATGCCTTTTCAATGGCTGTCCGTCGAGACTTGCAGACAATAGGCTCGACTGAGGGGTAACTATCCGGGGGCAAAATCTTTTAGGACTCCCATGGACTGACAGTATGACTCCTCCCAGGTTTAGGGGAGTCTGACAGGGACTGGGTTTAAGAGCCGATAGGGCCGGATAGCCACCTCCTCCATTCCACATCAAAGAAGAAACCTTTCCAGTGGCTGTCTGCCAATACCTGGGACCGCAACAGGCTTGACTGAGGGGGCAACTACCCGTGTGGAACCCCCCAACCTCCCTTGGGCTTCCAGTTTGCCTCCTCCCAGGAATTGTGGCGAGTTTGACAGGGACCTTCTGTCTAGGAGCATCAGGGGATGAGTAGTCACCTCCTCCACTGCACTACACTTCACTATAACAAGGTTAACATCTGTTAACCAAGGCACAAGACTGGCAAAGGTATGGAAAGGGAAGCAAGGGAGTCAGGTGCAGGAGCAAGTGGTAAGACAGCTAGTACGAAAGAACTGGCGCCAGGGCACTAGTGCTGGTGCCAAGTGCATGAGAGGGGGTGCTGGGGGCAAAGCTGGTGCCCAAGATCAGTGCTAGGAAGCTAGTAGGCTCACAGCATGAGCTGGTTCTCAGCTATCGAGAACGTCAACTCGTAGCCACCAACAAAACCCCCAATTCTCTCCTTACCACTTTCAGCCTAACACTCAGTTCTGCAAAGGAAGTTATGACGGCTATGTCAAAAAATTATTTACTGGAGGCTTCCAGGAAGCATAAGTTCAGTAAATAATTCATAATTGCAAAAGTTACAGGCCTAATGAAATTCCAAAATACCCAAAAACTATTTTCAAGACAATTATTGGTGGCTTGCGTGAAGCATATGGCCGATAAACAAATAGTAAATTGCCAAAATTATGGCTTAATGAAAGACAATAAATGCAATGTTGTAACATCTGAAAATTACTTTAAAGCAAAACCATTATCGGCGTCTCGCCAGTAGCCTATGGTCGGTAAACAATTCATGAATTGCAAAACCTAATGCCTAATGAAGAGGCGTAACATACCCTGATTAAAACAATTCACAAATTGTAAAGACTATGGCCTAATGAAAAGCCTAACATAAACCAATATTTTACAATAGTGTCTAGACCAAATACTTTATAATGGAGTGTTGTAACACTCGAGAATTACTTTAAAAAAAAAACTATTATCGGCGGTTCGTTAATGACTGAATCAACATTAAACAAGATAAGAAAAACTCATCCTGAAAGACTTCAGCTTGAAGGCTACAGTATACGCGTTCCGATGGTTGCTTTAAAGAATCCTCCATCAGAATCCAGTAAAATAACCAGAAAACTGGAAGATAATGAAAAAAGCCACCACCAGACCAAGTGTTGCCACTACGGACGGCAGGAAATGAATGAGAGTTGTTTGCTAGGTCGTTCAACTATTTTGTTAGTGGGACGGGTTGATCACCTACACAAGCTATATTGAAGCGTTACCCGTGAAATTTTGAATCTAAGCTGCTGTTAAAGTGGAAACTATAGTTATATAATTACTTGGTAAGTTACTTATATGTGCATATCGGAAGCAGTTATGCACTTGCGATGCTCTTTTAGATTTGACATACCATTTGCAAGAGGCCTTGACAAGGGTTTTGAGTGTAGATAGATTTTATTGCTACTTTCAGTTTAGTAAATCACAAATTTCAGAATGTTGGAGTGGGTGGATAGGTTTTAGGTTTACTTCAAGATTTCCTTACAGGTAGGCAGCAACAAACTGCTGTTGATGGGATCTTTAGCACACCATGACCTATTTTGTCTGGAGTTCCACAGGGCAGTGTTCTTAGCCCATTGTGATTTTTATTGTATACAAGTGGTATGACTGTTGGCCTGGAAAACAAGATCGTTCAGTATGCCGATGATGCTACACTTGTGGGTGTCGTAAAGTTTCCACTTACGAGAAATGAAGTTGCCCTTAGTCTCATTCAGGACATGGAACAGATAAGTGAGTGTAGTCAGTGGGGTATGAGGCTGAACTCCAGTAAAATGAAAACTGTTGATTGTCAGATCTTGTACAGACTTTCCACCCCATCCTCCCCTCCAAGTCAATGGGACTCTGCTGAATGAGCCTGAAGCTTTAACTACTCCAGATGTAGCTTTTAACTCACATCTTACTTTTGAGAAACATCTAATGAAAGTGTCAGCAAATGCGGCACGAAAGTTAGGTATTGTAGGAAAGGCCTCATATATTTATAACAGTGATAAAATCAGTGCAACTTGTTTTAGGTCATTTGTCCTTCCTTCACTAGAATACTGTTCCATGGTATGGATGTCAGCTTCTGCCAGAGATTTATCTTTTTTAGATAGAGCAGTTCGTGGTGATTTGTTTCTGTTTCCTAATATTACCAGTTATGTCTTGGGCCATCGGCTGATGGTCTCGTTTGTCAATTGTTCACCACTGGACTGTGGCACAGTCTCCCTGAAGATGTCGAGCAATTGGAACTTCAAAAGTTCAAGCGAAGATGCAACACATTACTACCCTGATACTATTTACCTTGCATTTTAATACATTTCTATCTATTTATTAACTTCTTTTCCCTTTTTCAATAATCAATTTTTCTTCTTTCTATATTTCCCTTACCTTGTCTTACTTCTTCCTAATGAACACCATGTTCTTTGAAAGGTTGAATTTCAAGTCAATAGCCCTTGTGGGCTTGTTCCATATGAATAGGGTTCATCATGCAAATAATAATAACAATAATAATGAGAAACAGTGTACCCAGTTTTAAAGCCATGGCTGGCCGGTCCTGTAAGAGTTATGACTAGCTCAGTGATCTGATGAAACCATCTTATTTTTTTCCAGTAGTATTACTCCAGCAATCCATGTACTTATGACTCCAATAAACCATCATTTCCTCGGAGCAATAATAACTACCCAAAACATGACATCTGACCCATGATGATGCCACTTCTCTGACCCAACCTGAGAATTAGGAGAGTTAAACCATCCTCCTCCCATTTTCTATTTTGCTGTGCCAATCATACTACTGACATGGAAATACAAATAGTTTCATGGTCACTAATCCAGACATCAAGGTCTGAGGTTAGTATACAAAGATCATGGGTATGCACTTAGTGTGTCACTCAACATGAATAATAGACACTTGCATCTAATACCCCAGAATGACACTGACGTTGAACAGAAAGAGCAAAATGCTATTTTGAAACAAACTGCTACGCAGCAGGAATAGGCAGTTCATAAGTAAATCCTTTATGTTTACTTACATTCAAAACTCCTATAGACTTTGTGAACTAAAGATTTTCACTATCATAGATTCTCTGTTCGCGAAGTTTCCTCAAACCTGTTTATCTCTTACTTGGCTGCAGAAAATATAGTCCAAATCAATGGAGAATGTAACACAGTTCTTATGAAAGAGAATTGGAGCCATTTGAAGGTTCAGTGATAGTGAATACTGTATTGGGGAGTAGGGGCCATGGTTCTTCCTTAGCCTAGGAAAGGTTAGGTAAGACAAGATGCATAGGTTGGGTTAGGTTAGGATTTATAGGCTAGTGTGTAGTTCAAGTCATAGTACATCCTGACAATGCTGGAGAACGTCCGGGTGCTCTAATTAAGGTTCAGAAAAATAAATGTTCATTTGTGACATGCAAATCAAGTTACATCTTCCTTTAGAACAGGCACACCATAAACAAATGTCTGGAATATTAACATAAAGCATTAGTTGTCTTGTCTTCTTATGAACTAAACCTCCCCCGCCCACCAAAGAGTCTCTTCTATTATACTTTACCTTGAACCAGAAATATTACATTCTTTACCAAACTGGCGCCGTCTTTTCTAGCCGGCCATAACTGACCTATTGACAGACCAGAAATCTGATTCAGTGTCATAAAAACTACTACCACTAGGCCAGCATATTGGTGGCTGCCTCCAGAACACTTTTAATGCTGTCACTACCAACCAGATAGCTTGGGTCTCACTCGTATCAGCAACTAATCCAGTATTAAGTCAATAATGGAGACCATTAACGATCCACTATCTTCCTACTAAGCACTGAGTTTTCATCGCCATACATCAGCGAGAACCGAAGCGGACGACCAATGAGGCAATGACATTGACAGGATCATACCGAGCAGACGACGTGAAATGCAGTTGCCAATTCTCCATTTTTTTTTCTATTTTGCTAAAAGGTGATTTGCGAGCGCAGGCACACGTATGAGTATGCACTGACGAAAGGCTCTAGAAGACTGTTTCAATTCGATGTAGTTTCGTGATTCTGCCTTTAGATACTTTCCAAATATAACCCACGATTCCTTTACTTGAAAGCGTATTGGCAATGCTGCTATATACAGGTAACTAGTTTTAGTAATTAGCCAAACATTATTAGCGAAATAAGTATAATTATTTTGCCCCTAAATACGGTATTAATACTTCTATTTTATTTAAATAAAGCGAATAAATAAAATAAAACATTTTTACAAAAAATAAATGCATATTAAAGAGTTAATAATTCCGTGTTCTCAGGTATCCCTTGAAACAATACAGCTCCCCAATCAGGCGGTGGTTTCCCGTCGAACTGGGAGCAAATGAATATCAATTTGCACTTATGTGAAATTGATCGAAATATATTGCACATCTTGATTTGAATCCACCACTCGAAAAACTCATTACCGAAAAGAAATCTCTGAAATAATTCTCTCCATATTTTGAAACAATACAACTTTCAAAGCAATTAAATCATGTTTATATACTTTCATTTATTGCTCTGTCTACATTACCTGCTTAAAATACAGAATTGGCCTTAACTGAGTGTTCAACATATTTTGCCTCTCAGTACAGCATACACTTCGAATGATTCCGAATCAATTTATTCTGTATGACTGCTATCATTTTTATTACAAATTTAAATACTTTAAAGGCTTCTGAATTTGTTTCGAAAATTGCCGTTCATTACTGTGGAATGTATTGTATGCATGCATTGTATATACGATTCAT
>JANJGK010002056.1:45000-52500 GCA_039081455.1 Macrobrachium rosenbergii | reverse complement strand
GAGAGAGAGAGAGAGTGATATGTATATTGGTTGCACAAGATTCAGAAGTTAAATACGTATTATTTCTGAATTAACATGAACACATTCAGAAATTAGACACACTCAAAACAAGACTATCTTTTTTTGAATGTTTTTGTTTTGGTATTTTTGTATACTTTTGTTTTTAGGTGCAACGCTTCCTGGTTTGATTGGCTCTCTGACTGGAGGGAAACCCCCAAAGCAACATCAAAGAAAAGATTCGGTTGAAAATAAAAACTTGGTGATGAGAAAGAGGAAGTTTCACTGGAATTCCTGCATTTGCAGCGGAAAAGAATGGCTTCATAATTCAATAGGGTGAAGGAAATACGAACTTGGAAACAAAATAACTTTTTTTTTTTTTTTAGGTTCGTAACTGTGATACAATAATGTAAGAAAGTAACGTAAATTACCGAAACATAGTTGGGGAGTCCCTTTTTCTTGCATTTTGCTCCTATTTCTTTATTTGCAAAATGACGTCATAAAAATCTATCCAAACAGATTTGCTTTGTGTGTGTTGGTCGTTCCCGCTTAACCTCTTACTTATTTCTCTTATTACATCTTTGGAGTTATGCACTTCAACTTGCAAATTATTATTTTTCTGTTATATTGTTATACACATATCCGTACATACATACATACACACACACATATATATATATACATTATATAATATATATATATTATATATATATATATATATATATATATATATATATATATATATATATATATATATATATATATATATATATACATACATATATATATATAGATAAATAGATAGATAGATAGATAGATAGACAGGTAGATAGACAGATAGATAGATAAATAGATAGATGGATAGATAGATGTAGATCGAAAGATAGGTAAAATATGACTTTAATGCTGTAATTGCCACTCCTTTGTGGAGACATTGCACAGGAGTAAGTAACAACTTACCGAACAATTTGCTTCTGACTCCCCCTTAATCCTTGTGCAAATAAAACGACAGATAAAAAAATGTTCTCCAGGGAAACACTTAGAAGTGCCCCAATTTCAAAGAGGGAAAAAACCCCCCCAGCAGCCAGGGTCAACATCGGTATGAGTAATGAGTCAATTCTCTTTTGTCAGAAGAAGTAAGGAGTCAGAGGAAGGACAAACAGAACTAATCAGTCACCTGTCCTTTTTAATCACGTCTCCCTCACTGCTTTAAGTCAATGAAAGGTCGTTCTCTCACTTTAAAAAATGAGATTGCCTCACCAGCTCAAATAAAAGTAAGAGAAATGTTTGATCTTACTTTTTACAGCGAATCCATTTTGTTCCTGCAGGTCGTTCATAACATAGCTTCTCCTCTCGTTCCCTGATTGAGCGAAGAAAACACTTCTTGCTTTTTCTTGCTACGTTTTTGTAACATTTCAAGGAAAAATTTCCTTGCACAAGTGGGGTCCCATGCTAACTTTCATCATTATACCTACTCCCACCCTATTCTTCACCTGGATCTTCTTTAAATTATGAAAAGAAGTAATCCTTTTGGAAGCTTCTTTAAAGGTGAAACACGTCCTTGTCGAAAGGTATACATACACCTTGTATGATAATCTGACAATCACAATTTTATGTCATATGGTTTCAGTGTGTGCCTATTCTCTCTCTTATGGGATGTGAGATGAACGAAGATGTACACAGGAAGATTCAAATGATTATTAGATGAAGGATAAAAAAATGAGTTTTTTTTGCAGAGAGAGAGAGAGAGAGAGAGAGAGAGAGAGAGAGAGAGAGAGAGAGAGAGAGAGAGAGAGGAGTATACTTAGATACAAGGAGATAAATGAAAAAGGTGCACATTTAGCACATACCGAGTGCAATTCTACAAATAATAAGTAATCATTACGTTTGAAGAACTCCAGGCTACAGTTGTAGTATAATATAGTACACAGGCTCCCATTCACTGAACACAGGACCCTATTGTGACCGCATGCTGCGAGAGAGGAAGAAACTTCGATTTACTGCCATTTCTGCGCGTAGTTTCTTTTATATTACATAAGTTTGAATATGCTCAGTAAATGGACAGGGACCCTCAGTTATCCTCATACCTACATACGTAAGAGTTACGAGACAAGTATAAAGCAACACTTGAATGAATTATACCCTTCGAAAAAGGGAATATTAGGAAAAACTAAGAAAGTGAAATGGAACAATTAATTACACCAATGCAGAAATAGTTCATGAAACCGGCGTGAAAGACAGCCTTTCCACAAAATAATAATAATAATAATAATAATAATAATAATAATAATAATAATAATAATAATAATTTCGAGGGTAAAATTAAAGCCTGAGAAAGTGCATCGACAGCCAATGGTAAACTTTATCTAAGAGTTCCAATTTCACTTCGCTACTAAATAATAAGTTTCACATTACTTTTTGATATCTTTTATCATGTATGTACGTATATATATATATATATATATATATATATATATATATATATATATATATATATATATATATATATACAAATTGTAGTCAAGGGCAGGAATACTCTGGAGATTCACACTTCCTTTATTGTTTCCTACGTTTCGTGATTCATAATCACATCATCAGGGAATTCTATGGAAAATTAAATAAATTAATAAAAGTACTGAACGGCTAAAACTGAAGTTCAGCACCATACTAATAGAACTCCTAACGGGCGGCCGGTAAACATCACATAAATCTGCCAGATTTGTGTGATGTTTACCGGCCGCCCGTTAGGAGTTCTATTAGTATGGTGCTGAACTTCAGTTTTAGCCGTTCAGTACTTTTATTAATTTATTTAATTTTCCATAGAATTCCCTGATGATGTGATTATGAATCACGAAACGTAGGAAACATCGAATCTGCCAGATTTGTGTGATGTTTACCGGCCGCCCGTTAGGAGTTCTATTAGTATGGTGCTGAACTTCAGTTTTAGCCGTTCAGTACTTTTATTAATTTATTTAATTTTCCATAGAATTCCCTGATGATGTGATTATGAATCACGAAACGTAGGAAACAATAAAGGAAGTGTGAATCTCCAGAGTATTCCTGCCCTTGACTACAATTTGTGTGTGTGCATCGAATCTGCCAGATTTGTGTGATATATATATATATATATATATATATATATATATATATATATATATATATATATATATATATATATATATATATATGTGTGTGTGTGTGTGTGTGTGTGTGTATACTATTTTTTTTATTTTTAGAACAGCTTTCTTCTAATAACAGAATTTCTCTACATGAATTGTAGAATGTGTTTACATGGAGTATACGGCTCTTATAAAAGGAAATCAGAAAACGTGTAGAAACTGGTCTAAATTCTGGCTCTCGCCTCAATTTCCTCCGCTTATGGGAAATACCGTATAGCTTTTTCTGGTCCTTTTTATGGCGGGTCCCCTGCACGGATTCCAGGTTTCCTTTTCATGTAGGACTCTGGAGGCTACGAGGGTTTCATTAAGAAATATGTTTCATGCAATAGGCACAAATGGTTTTACATTAAGTGGAAAAAGGAATTTAGATAGTGTTAAGTATTGTTAGTTACACGATTGTCGAAGCATTATGCGAGCTAATTACATTTTCAAAGACACTCATTGAAAAATAGGCTTGGGAATAACAGAAGACATTATGAGAAACCTGGTTGATAATTAAAAAACAAAGGAACTCCCTGGTAATGTTTGGGTTTGCAAATCTGCAACCAAGAAGATGGTCAAAAATGTTTTTTCTTCTTCTTCTTCTTTTTCTGAGACCATTCCACCAGAATCGGGTAACCGACCGGAATTGTTCAAGTGCTGCCAGTGCTTGGGTGGAAACGGACGTGTCAGCCTGTCCCTCCCGCTCCCTTCGAGTATCTTCGGCCTTTGAAAACTTTTGGGTTGTTCTATTGCGACTGCCTCTCATTCCCCTATTGAAGAGAGAATCTTGGAACTTGTATTTGCCAAGGATGACTTCTGCAGTGATGTGGAGGAACCCTGTGACTTCATTTCCGAAGTGGATGAATGAGGGAGAGGGCAGCTGCATCCTGCAGAAGAACTCCTTGTCAAGAAATTGTGCTTGCAGTGCCAAGAGCCAGTCCTCCTGTGCAGTCAAGTAAATACGCACCTTATTTGCGACATGCAATGGTAAGAGTTCAAAATTCATTATTTTCTTATTCATTGTGCTTGCAGCTATAACTATGATCAGTTTCACTAACATTCTTTGAACATTTGAAGGTTTATAGTTTTTTGTAACATTTCAAGGAAAAATTTTGGTACTCTCAGGGGTTAACTCAGTAAAAAGTATTTTACACCTTATGTCCCTCAAAATAATTTTTTATTTTTTTGGCTAGTCATAGTTCTATAACATTATATCATACAGAAAATTTCATGAAGATCCATCAACATTTGCTACTTCAAAATAGTTGTTGAAGATGGGGCGTGATTTTTGGCGGTAAAGCATTAAGCCGTTGTCTTTTCTATGTAGAATTTTTTGTATCGGGTTTTTTAACCTCCAGATTGTGCCACAAACTGCGTATGGGATTGTTACCGAACTATGCAAAGACTGTAGAACCTGTCAGTACGCTATTACACTGCCAACGAAAAATAAGTGAAAACTTTTGTGTGTTTTTAAATTTTCTGTAAAAATACAGTATTTTTTATTTATTTATTTTTTGCTCTTAGCATAATACTATCAAATAATAAGTGTCTCATAAAAAATTGTGGAATTCAGTGTGATTACAGTTTTCCTCGGGACGAAAAGTCATGGTTGCAAGTATGCAACCGATTTCCCCAAGACTTCCAAAAATAGGGCCTATCACAGCGGGGATTCACCTTAACACCCATGCTGGCATAAGGGCGGCTTAATCTAACATCTAGCAGGACGCTGACTGCTTCGCAGATGTGACTCCATTTACGTTTCTAACTTCCAATCTTGTGCTTCCAAGAAATGAAGGGGCTTTCCTTAATAGTGCTTCCGGAAATTTGTATTGCAAAAGTAACCAATGGATAGGGAACCATTTCTGAAATGTCTGTACCACTGAATACAGGTGAGAGTATTCATCAGCAGACTAAACCCTCAGCGGAATCCTTCTCGGCAAAGAAACACAGCCTTTTATTTCCCTCTATGACACAACCGTATACATATCTTTCTAAAGGAGAAGACAATGCATTTGTTACTTGGATATGGAAAGAAAGAGATGCCTTTTCTTCATAAAAACGACATTAGTCTAGAACGCCAATTATAATAAAGTTTCTTCACGTAAAGTTAGTTCATTTATCCCAGTTACAAACGAACTAAGCACTATAATATTTTAAATATTGTTGGAAAATAATATTTAATTCTAATTACAGAAGAAACTATTCATGTCCTTTTGAAAAGTGTTTCAGGTATATTCCTCATTTAGATCTTGGGATTAACCTTCCCGAAATAAGCTTCCTTTTTCCAGCTACACTTCTGCGGAGAATTTCTGAAACCAGCCTTAAAATGACAAGGGGAGAGAGAGAGAGAGAGAGAGAGAGAGAGAGAGAGAGAGAGAGAGAGCAGAGAGAGAGAGAGAGAGAGAGAGAGAGAGAGGCTGGAGGGCATATGAGTCTTAATAAACTGTTAATACGTGACTGTAAAGACAAAGCATGATGGAACCACTACACTTAAGGATGTGTCGGTATTTCTGGTTTGAGGCTCACAGGAAACGTTTATGGATTTTGACAGAATGCTCTGTAGATATAACATAAACGTTGCATTATAATAGTTGCAAATATGACGTTTTTGGTTTACTTTATTCACATTGTAACTGAGTGAGTAATTTTGAAAATACAGACATTTACTCTTATAAAATGTTTCTTTATAGAAAATATCATCTATATTTAAAAGGAATTTAGAAATTCCTTCTTTTATAAGCACCATTAGAATCTCTTGCTCTCTTTGCATAGCAACCGTTGCCCTAATCAGGGCAAGCACTGAAAGCAAATGTGTGGATGAACGCAGACGATTCCAGCACATGGCAAACTCCAGATGCTGACTGAAAATGAGAATACCGGACTCTTTTCAACTGGGGTAATTTTGTTGTTCCTCAGTAAATAAGGGTCTCATGAATTAATGTGGATTTTTTCAGTCATCCTTCTTCACGGAATTACCTTTTTATTCTGGAATGGGAGGATTTCTTAATGTAATTAGCCAGTATGAAATTGTCTGGTTATTTTGTCAGGCTGGCATCAATCTGAACAAGATCTCAAAACACGCCATAAAGATACTGAACTTTACATCCTCATTCAGCACCAGAAATGTCTATTTCTCTATTTATTCGACATCTTTATCATTATTATTTCAAGAAGTATAATTAGGAAAATGATAAAGTAATCCATTCCAAACGTGGGAGAGTTCGTTTCGTTGTAACACATTTTTTTAAACACTGACTCATTAATTTAGTCAGAGAGGTATAGAGTTTCTTTCAGTACGAACGCTGGTGGGATGATCAACTCGATGGTCTCGACAAATGGAATCCAAAGGGAAGCAGAAAGATAATGGAAGGAAGAAAAGGCGAGGAAAGAGGGAGGGATAGTTAGCGAATCATCCAAAGAAAACGATTAAACAGGTACAAAAAAAAAAAAAAAACAAATTTCATGAAACATGGTTAAAGGGGAGTTCAATAGTTTGGGAAACTTGTAAGATGAGAAGCTTTCTTCGAAAGAAGTGAAAGGAGAATTCGTCTATTTCTTACCTGGATGTGATAGACCGGTGGGAGTTTTGGCCACCTGTCACTCTCACGATTCTCGTTTCTAGCATTTCAATGACACCGTTTCTTTTCTACAAACTGAATTTTTCAATATCAGGTAATATCCAGTGTCTGGTATGAACTGCGAAGAAAAAAGCAGTGTTGATTTGAAATAGAGGTCATAAAACCAGCAACAAAACGAAAGCATGACGTTTAATAGTGTCAGCTGTAACTGCAGAGGGAAATAGAAATGCTTTTGTTCGACAGCAATTTATTATCAGTTCTGAAAGATCGAAAGTCTTTGAGGGAATGCCCCCACTCAGTACTTTGAAATTCCCTGACACGTCTGCATTTGATTCATAATCAAAATACCCAAATGTTTCTATCAATCTGTCTATCTATCTTTCATGGTTTGAAGTTAAAAGCCAGAATGTAGGCAATTCCCTTCCCTGCTGCAGCTGAAAGCGGAGTCGTGTGCATTGCTGAAGGATGACTGCGTCAGCATCGCTTTGTCCTCTATAAAGCAGCATCTGCAGTGCTTTAGTTGCAACTAGACATTTGCTTTATATCTTCCACGCAAAGTGATCATCGAATACCAGGCTTTGAGAAAAACATTTTCACAGCTTTTGTGAATATGAATAATAAGTGAATTTCTGTTTATTATTCTTTGTAAGTTGCGTGTGTGTGTGTGTATATATATATATATATATATATATATATATATATATATATATATATATATATATATATATATATATATATATATATATATATATATATATGAGTAC
>JANJGK010002056.1:0-40000 GCA_039081455.1 Macrobrachium rosenbergii | reverse complement strand
GATGAGATCATAAAGGCTGGGCAGATCACGCAATAAAACCGTTTGGTTGAATGAGATCTCTCGTGTCAGAACCCGTATCTTGTTTCCTAGTGCTCTTATGGGCTGGAATACTCAGAGATCAGAGTCATCTTCACATAAGTAAATGGTCAGAACAGAAGAGAGAGAGAGAGAGAGAGAGAGAGAGAGAGAGAGAGAGAGAGAGAGAGAGAGAGAGAAGAAATTCTTTGCATGCTTCGTTTCATTCCCTTTCATCTTTCATGGATGAATGCAAGTGTTGAATTTTACGTATACCTATTTGGTCTTCATTAATGTATGAATGCATGGATGTATTTATGTATATCAAATGACATAAAAAATCCTAAACGTTCAAAGTATTTATTACCGTTTCAACTTTTCACACTTTTTTTTTTGGTTTTGTTTTAGAGAGAGAGACCCCCTAAAGATGTATTCTAATCAATAAGTATAAGATGCATCATTAACACTGATACCCTTTACCTCGTGAAAGTAAAGAGAAAAGGAAAGAGATAGAACAATTAATAAAGGAACCAGTACATCTCACTCTTGGGAAAAGAAGTTAATTGGGAAAAGTGAAATGGGAGAAGAGGGGAATTACTGAGCTCTGCAGCCATCTTGATAACAAGTGGCTTATTACGTCGTCTATGAAAATACTTCAGGTCATAAATATACAGTTATAATGAGTATTCAAGTGTTTTCATATCATCTCACTGTATAAATAACATACGACTTGAAAAGCTACATTCTCTCTCTCTCTCTCTCTCTCACACACACACAAAACCATACATACATGAAACGATACACAAACAAACACACACACACTCACTCACACACACACACACACACACACACACTTATTTTGTCCTTCCAAAAGAACAAAAGTGACCTCATGAAAAATGTGTTTCCTTTCAGTGTGATGACTAGGAATAAGAAGAGAATCGTTTAAGCAGACCGAAGATGCGATGAGAGTAAATGCAAAGGAAGTGGAAAGTGATCCTTAAGGTTCTTCAGCCTCGTCTTTTCTCTCGTCTTCAACTCGTTGTGAAGAGCCAAAGGCAAACGGTACTTAGAACTGCAACAGATTTACTCACTGACTCTCTATTTGTTTCTTTGAGTATTCCTTGTGCTCTATGAATGGTGAAGAATGAGTAATGCAGGACGAAAGGAAACGATTTTTCGTGTCTTTCTCTTTGGCCAAATGATGGAGGCTTCTATAAGAGAAGGAGAGGGAGTGAAGATGGAATCACATCCCGCCTCCTCTCTCCTCCTCCTCCATTCTCTGTCTTTCTTCTGCTCTTCAGCCCCATAAAATTTCTTTGAAATACCAGAGAGAAGAGGTTGAAAAGGCTGTTTTTCTATATTACTCTTCACCTTTGTCTTTCTTTTATCGCCTGAACAGACATAATTGCTTCAAGAAAGTAGGTCTGTCTGTGTGTATGTCTTCTGCTATTCAGGCTCAGAAAATTTCTTTGAAAGGGGAGGAAAAGGCTTTGTTTTTCTCTATTCTTCTTCTTCTTCTTCTTCTTCTTCTTCTTCTTCTTCTTTGTCTTTCTGTTATCGCCTAAACAGACATAATTGCTTCAAGAAAAGAGGTTTCATAGGCTGCTGTCAAATTAATTACCAATTACCGAGACAGAAAACAATACTTCTTATTTGTATATATTGAGCCAGTGGAATCTCATGCTCCAACCATTAACAGGTAAATGCGAAGAGTTAAAAAAAAACACTATTACAGTCAAATTAACAAAGTGAAAGTCCAGTATATTAACTAACGCATTGAACGCTTTGAAAACATGACCTCTGTTGACTTTTTACTTTTATGATTAACATATTCATCAGTTAACTAAGAAGCCTTCACATTTGAAAGTGTAGATGCGTTTGAGTTGCAGTGAATATCGGCATTTTATGCCTCAAATAACTTTCAGCATTCCTTCAATATGCGTATACCTCATCGTTGACTCCTAGAAAAGGTTATAATTTATGGCTTATATCACATCCTCAACTCAGCGCCATCTCGTGTGTTAGAGTCGCCGGATATCTCGTTTCAAGCCACTGATTCCATTTCTGAGCGAGACGAGACCTTCCTTCTGGCAAGAGACCCTTCTTTCAGTGTTATTAAAACGATCAGTGTTCCAGGGGGAAGGCAGTCTTATCTGGAGTGTTTTATCATCAAATTCTGATGTACATGGCCTTTATTATATTCCTCTTTATTGCGAACTTCCGCACAACAAGAAATTCTGTAAACTAAACCTCGTTGGACAACATTTTTTATTCTATATTCTGTAGTCATATTATCATCTTGTATTGCATCACTTATCTCTATGTGTGGATGTACGAATGTATGTTTGGCATGAACATGGATCAAGAGCTCTTTTACAAAAGCACTGTCTAGATAGAAAAGCTTACCAATTTTGAATATATTAACTAACTGAAACTTGCACTTTGCTGATATTTTAATCAAAAGTAAATTAAAACAAAATAGGAATTGTGAATGAAAAGAGTGGAGGAAGAGAGTAGGAGGTAGTTTCCATCTCTTGGGAAAAGAGTGGAACCTGATTAAGTTCTTTATTTGATTTTGGATGGAAGGATGTTGCCTGATCTCTTCAGACGAGAGTTCACTGGACTCTCATCCTTAAGGGGAAAAACAAGGAAATGAGGAAATCCCAGAGGTCTCGTAAACATCGCATCTTTATCTATTTTGTCCTGTAAACCAAGAAATATTTAAAAAGTTAGTTAGTCCTAATTGCCAGTGAGGTCTTTTTTTGGCCAAGAGAAGAAGTCGAAGACAGGTGATTTTAAGAAATTTGTTGGCACGCAACTTTAGATTTGAAATAAGATGCCATTATTCTCGTCTTTCCATAACTACAGATTTTTTTAAACATAACTACACCAATTTTCATGTCTTTGTCTTGTTATATTTTGTTTCTAAATGAGAGAGACAAACAATTAACCATATAGATCCGAAACTGTTTTTTGTGTATTTTTTTAAAGGAAATATTTAACTAAAATGATTTTTCAAATTGCCAATTATCATTCAGAAAAGAACTAAGTGAATGAGAATATACTTCAGCCATAATGTAAAATTCTATTGCAAAATATCAGTTCCCCTTTTTTTATACATACTGGATTAATCAAAACTTTAGGACATTTGCATAACTGTAGTTGTAAAGGCAGGGTGCTCCTCTATATTTCTACCATAGTTCTTACGTAACCATTTAGATCAAATGTTTGTACTTTCAGCTCTTATATATACATAAACATATCATTATTAAGTGGAAAATTCTTTCTCTAACCTACGGCATTTTTCTTAGCCGCAAACTTCAAAGAATGGAGTAGATATATATATTTTTGAGAAATTGGGAAGTTCTTCTAGTGCAAATTACACTTGATTTCTTACCACCAATTTTGAACAATAGCAAATATGAACAAATTTTGTTTATTTAGACAATATTTTAGCGTTTTTAATGAATCTCCAAGTACACAAAGACTTCATGTTCATTCGTATGTAAGTCTCGTAAAAGCATTTTCTTTTATTATTTGAGAACAAGCTGGGAATAATAAAAAAAAAAAAAAGATTTTTTGAAAAAACATTTATCACAACCAATGCGTTTCATCATGACAAAAAAAGTAGGCTATTATTTGATTATTTCTAATTCAAAAATTAAGCTTTAAGCCTTCCAACATTAACACGAAAATTAAGTATGAAGACATTTATTCACACAAAATGACCGCAATAAACGCCATTAATTTGACTCGATGGAAATTATATTGCAGGGCAAAGGTACATAATCCCTTTACATTCACGTAAACGTCCATGAACTTTCATATTTCATCCCTGATGTGAGAAAGACAGGTAATAACATGAGGAATATGTCATAATTAATGAGACTTTATTAAACGTGAAAATTTCGATGCATGCCGTGTGCAGGGGAAAACGTTTCCTGGTGCATCAATTGAAAGTTTTTGCTCTTTCATTCAGATCTGCTTTTTGTTAGATTAAACTGACCTTACGCTCATACACACCACTACTCTTGGTTAGTTACAACTTTCAAGATGAAAAGTCATCTCGAAAAGTGGAAGGAGCGGCTTAATATAAGCAACAGGAAATGAGAAGGACAGAGGAGAACCTCCTGGCTTTTACCTTGCGGGAGTCAGTGAACTGACATGGAAAAGAAATTAGGCATTGGGAAGTTCCTGGGAAGTGAAGTGTTCAGTCTTTTAGGAAAGAGTAGTAGAGTTGTAGTTACGATTAAACACACGCATACACGTGTATATATATATATATATATATATATATATATATATATATATATATATATATATATATATATATATATATGAATATAAAAAGGCCCATAAAACACTATTTAAACGTTGCAACCATATATTTCGGGCACTTGCTTCTGTGCCCCTGTTCACTGGTAGAATATGGTTGCAACGTTTAAATAGTGTTTTATGAGCCTTTTTATATTCATATTACACTGTGGTATTACAGGAAAAGACATTCATATATATATATATATATATATATATATATATTATATATATATATATATATATATATATATATATATATATATATATATATATATATATAATATATATAAATTCCCCTTTGGGGATATTTCCGAAGTAGCGTGAATTGGATATTAAAAGACATTTGTAGCTTAATGACTATATAAATCACGGTGTGATAAATATTATATATATATATATATATATATATATATATATATATATATATATTATATATATATATATATATCCCCCATAACTCCCCATATAACTCACACTATATAGAGCGGCAGGGCACAGTTGGCTTGTCTGTACATTTTATTATTTCTCAACACACGTTTGAAATATCTGTTCCTAAAGTATGATAGCTCCCGCGAATTTCTCAAGACCCTGTGGTCAAGAGCTCGAACCCGCACTCCCCTGGGAGGCTCGCTTCTTACTGATCCAGACGATTCGTTTAGGCCTGTCTATTTCCTTAAAATATTCTTTATCTTTCTTTATATTTGCTGACAGATAAAGATAGAAGCATTCTGTGGTTAAGGGATCGGATTATCTTCTGGGTCGGATTGAATTCAAGTAAGCATACAGAGAGAACCTATTCCAGTTATCTTTTATTGACTACATGATTACTTCATCTGACTAACAGCAAGAAAGTGTATGTAAGAGAGAGAAAGAGAAAGAGATTGAGAGAGTAGCCTATTTTATTTTGACTCATAACTGTCACAAATCATTCTTATGAATATTTATATTTTATTTTAGAGTGCATGCCATACACAAAATAGAAGATACTAGATTTCAAATATGAATGAAGGCACATAAACTCAAACACACACACACACTTCGTCCATGGCTGAGAGAACACCTTCAGTGGAAGGCAAGAAGAGGAAGTGTAGTGGCGTCCAAAATGGATGCGGTCGGGCGTTATTTCTCTGCCAGACTCTATTAGTGAAGTGAGTCTGTTCGCAGAAGACACAGATGAATAAACATTGCTTTCTCGCTTTCGTTCTTCGCTTTTTTTTCAACTTCAAGAAACTTTTACTCTGTTTTATATGTAATCCATCTTTACTGCAATGACCGTTAGGTAGTCAAAAAATATTTTATGAACGGCAGGCTATGTTTCTGAGATTAAAAGGTTAAGATGTATGAAAGTGAGGCAAATATATATATTAAAATCAGGGACACTATCAAGTCTCCGTGTGGAATCTCCTGCTTAAAACATGATTTATTCTTGGATACTCATCAGAGGGGCGGTTCTTCCAATAAGCTTCCAGGAGACATTGACGGTCTGGAAGAAGTTCCTCAACAGATCCGAAGATCCAAAGAGAGACTCAGGCCCGGAGGCCCTTTGTCCCGTTACTGAGAAACTGTATTAGAGTTATGGAGAAAGGGATCAGTATCAAAGAGAATTGTTTTACCTTCTTATAAAGGTTCAGAATGATTTGAGTTCCCATTCCAAGGCGCTTTATCATTATTAATCTAATTCAAGTGAAAACTTCTTCTAACTATTGATTTCATTATTGTTTTCTGTGATTAGTCATTCATTTTTGTTAGTAAATAATTATCAAGTAATGAATAATCAGTCAAAGTATGCGCATTGGCATTTCACCTCCAATTATTGTAGAATAACATGAATTCGCAATGTTACTCCTTATTCATTCTTATGGTTCGTGACTTATGCCATCAAAATGAATATCTGCTGCCTCATCTGGTGGTTGAATTGGCTGCCGTTCCATTTGCTTCTTTCACCTTCGCAGTTGGTATCATTCAATTGTTTTGTGGTTTTGATGTGAGACACTTGATCTTCTTTAGGTCTCTTTTTACAGGTGCTAATGTGAAAAACGGAGGTTACTCATCTTTCTAGCTTTTCTATAATCTACCAACGGGCTTTTATTTGATTAGGAACTTTTGGCGATAAGGCCGTGGTGTGTTTTCATTCCTGTTCTAGCACACGAAGTAGTAGGTTTGTATAATTCTGAAATAGAATTCGAATAATTATCTTCTATTTGGGCAAGTAGGAACAAGGCCTATGGAAATGTTAAAGCCCGTCGATGTTAAACTACGCACAGGTAGCAGAACTCGGAACAATAGTTATTCAGTTATTTTACGGAACAGAGTTCTGTTTGTGCTGCAAAGTAAAGCTCTGTTAGAAATGAATAATGATTTTATTTTTGTAATTTGTCAATAAATATTGCACTGCAAAGTTACCAGATTTCTGGAATTTCTGAAAATTCTGTTCAAAGACATTCAAATGAATGTCTTTGGCCGTTTATTTCGACTGATATTATCTGCATTTTTCCTTTCCTGTAATGAATTTATTTTAATAAACTGGTATTTTACAGTCATAGACTGTACGAATGCTACTAAATTTTGATAAATTATCAATATATTATTTCCCTGATTTACAAAAGATTAAGTGGTTATCAAATATTTAATTATCATAAACGGCGAAACCACTTGATAGGATCTGTCGCTTACAGAAATTGTTCCCATTTCGGAAGATATTTGGGACATTGGTTGGAAGGTTCATCGGAAAGGGAATTGAGTTGGTGCCTCCATTCAAAGGAAAAAGGCCTCTATTGACTCTCTCCCTCGACTGGATTTTGCATTTCAGAGACGCTTTTATCGGAGGGGCCCAGACTTCCTCCCGACAATGGATGTGTCACGAGTGATAGCGGACTCCTTGTTTCAGTTAGAGGGAGGGTGCTTAGGGAAAGGTAGTGCATGAAATGAGTCATAATTAATAGGATATACTCTCTCAGAGAGAGAGAGAGAGAGAGAGAGAGAGAGAGAGAGAGAGAGAGAGAGAGAGAGAGAGAGAGAGAGAGCAAAAATTATCTCTTTTTTATCTTGGAATTAGAGAGAGAGCGAGAGAAAGAAAAATTAATTTATTTTTTATTTCGGAATTACTAAGGAGACATATATAAATATATATATATATATATATATATATATATATATATATATATATATATATATATATAAATATATATATATATATATATATAATATATATATATATATATATATATATATATATAATATATATATATATATATATATATATATATATATATATATACATACACAAACTTATATATATATATATTATATATATATATATATATATATATATATTATATATATATATATATATATATATATATATATATATATATATATATTCACACACACACACACACATCTATATATATATATATATATATATATATATATATATATATATATATATATATATATATATATATATATATATATATATATATATGTAGAATCTACTGGTCACTTTTTACAATTATGAAAAGCTTAGAGGTCACAAGTATATTATGAATTACAATACACAACAGATGTTGAATTAACAAGTGGGGAAGAAAACTTTCCCAAAAATTTTAGAGAGGAATGTTTAGCTAGACTCTGACGCATTTCCTCATTAAGTAAGGATGGTGTCAGAATTTTTTGAGGCGTGGGATTGTGTGACATGACACCGTATGTACGTTCGCTGGAAGTGTCCAGGTTCCTGTGAGGAACATGTGTTTGTGCATGTCTTGTGGGCAGAGTCCTGAAGAGTGAAGGAATGAGACTGAATAAAGAGAATCATTCCAAGACAAACACTGAACCCTATTGAAAGTCTAGAGAAGCTGGAGACTTACAATGTGCTCAATACCAGAACTGATTTAAATACTGGGTTTAGAGGTAAGGAGCATATCTGTTTACCAAACTGTAGATTGTTTTCTCCATTTCTATAATAAGTATCAAGTTTCTGAGTAACATGGGAGGAATTATCATATTTGCATTTTTTTTGTGTTTTGGGAAACTAAAGAAGATTTTGTTTGTCTTCTTCAGATGCTTCACTGAGGAAGAGGTTGAGAATGTACTCATTGGAAATGTACTAGACTTTGACCTATTTTTGACCTGTTTATTTCATTTGATGATTAAGGTGTTAGTCACTAGTAGTGGTTGGCCTGGAATCATTAATTCGATGGATTGTGTATCAGAATTTCCTTTAGTTATGATTTTCATATTTATGTCCATAGTTTTTGCTGAATTTCTTTAATTAAATTTGCAAATAAAGTCTAGTTTTGTACCTAGGTGCTTAATTCCAGTAGGCCTTTGTCTGAGGTTAGATACAGGAGAGGAGTCGACGAGGGAGAAGGAATGTGCTGACCCAACGCTGATCCATTGCTGCAAGAGAGTCCTAGAGATTTAAGTTAATATGGTGCTGTTCTTAAAACAGATGCCGTAAGAGATTATGACCCCTACTTGACTTTGTGTAGGGTCATTAACACATGTAATTGTAATAGCTACAATGCCCTCTTAACCCCTCCAATTCTTCACACCTTTTTGGATATGCTTGTCACTACAAAGCCTTATGATGCAAGTGCAAGAAATATGAAAATATTATGATGTCTGGTAGCAGGAAATGAACCCGGGTCCCATAATCACACAGGGTCACATTGCCGACCTGACCACAGGTAACGTGGCCCCATTGTGATTATGGGACCCAGGTTCATTTCCTGCTACCAGACATCATAATATCTTTGTAATTCTTGCACTTGGGTCTTAAGGCTTTGTAGTGACAAGTGTATCAAAAAAGCGTGAAAAATTCGAGAAGTTAAGAGGGCATTGTGGCTATTTCAACAATTACACACACACACACACACACACACACACACACACACACACATATATATATATATATATATATATATATATATATATATATATATATATATATATATATATATATATATAAATGTATGTATGTATGTATGTATGTATGTATGTATGTATGTATGTATGTATGTATGTGTGTGTGTGTGTGTGTGTGTATGTTTCACATAAACTCTGAAACACATTGAGCAATTGCAACCAGACTTGGTATACATATGAATTGCCATTTGGGAAAGAACACTGTGGTGGTAAGACATCACTGGCACCAAAGGGTGGGGGTGTGGGAAGGGGTGTAATATGTAAAAATTACAGGAAACGACAGATATTAGGTTCTAATCCATAGTTTTCGAGGTCACTGAGATGAATAGTGACACTCCCAATGCCCTTTAAGTCCAAGTTCAGCCCCAATAGGGAGAGGGGGTGGGAAGAGGCTGACATGTAAAAATAACTAAAACATCAGATATTAGTGTCTAATCCATAGTTTTCGAGGTCGCTGAGAATAATAGTGACACTCCTGATGCCCTTCAAGTCCAAGTTCGGCCCTGATTGAAAGCAGGGTGAGAAGGGGTGGGAAGGTGGTGATGTAAAAATAACCGAAACGACTGATATTAGCGTCTAATCCATGGTTTTCAAGGTCCCTGAGAAGATTAGTGAATCCTGATGCCCTTTAAGTCCAAGTTTAACTCCAATAGGGAGGGGGTGAGAAGGGATGGGAAGGGGCTGACATGTAAAATTAACCGAAACGACAGATATTAGTGTCTAATCCATAGTTTTCAAGGTCGCTGAGAAGAATAGTGACACTCCTGATGCCCTTAAGCCCAAGTTCAGTCCTGTTAGGAAGAGGGTGTGTGAAGGGATGTGAAGTTGGTGACGTGTAAAAATAACCGAAACGACAGATATTAGTGTCTAATCCATAGTTATCAAGGTCCCTGAGAAGAATAGTGACACTCCTGATGCCCTCTAAGTCCAAGTTCAGCCCCAGTAGGGAGGGGGTGAGAAGGGGTGCGAAGGGGGTGACATGTAAAATTAACCGAAATGACAGATATTAGTGTCTAATCTATAGTTTTTGAGGTCGCTGAGATAAATAGTGAAACTCCCGATGCCCTTTAAGTCCAAGTTCAGCCCCGATAGGAAGGGTGGGGGTGAGAAGGGGTGAAAAATAAAATGTAAAAAATGACAGATACTAGAGTCTAACACACATATATATATATATATATATATATATATATATATATATATATATATATATATATATATATATATATATATATATATATATATCTTCTTAGTAATTCCGAAATAAAAAGATGAATTCAGTTTTCTTTCTCTCGGACTGAATGGACACCCTGATGTCCTCATGTAATGAAAGTGAAAAAGAGAAACTATAAACCGGAGGACTGAGGAAAGAAGTTGATCGTAATCCTGAATTAAAAGAAAAAATCGAATTTTCATGAAAAAGATGCGATGATCGTCTCAGGTGACTGAACGAACGACCTTTTTAGAAAGCTAAAGGGAAGAAGATTAGGACCATCAACGAAAAATTTAAATGCAATAGAGATAATTTACTCCTGAACATTTATACTCATCAAAACGTAATTGTATAGTGGTCATTGCGATAACAGTTACTCTACCATATCACTTGAAAGAAAGTGTGCTCTTTACACGAAAGAAAATCTAAGAAAAGAAGGCAGCTTATTTACTGAGTCATAATGAAATAACAGAAAGTACAAATTAATTCTTTTTTTAATCAATTTACATCTTCCTGCCACAAGGAGGTCAATTCTTTTTTATTTCCATAATCTCTGTCTGTCTGTGTCTCTGTCTCTCTCTTTATACACACACACACACACACACACGCACACACACACACACACACACATATATATATACTGTATAATATATATATATATATATATATATATATATATATATATATATATATATATATATATATGAGAGAGAGAGATTCTGGAATTTAACAAATTTTAGACCTCCTTGTGCAGGAAGATGTAAATTAATGAACAACGCAGCGTTCAATGACACCCTCCCAAAAGTGCCGCCCTATTCATCACTGTTCTGACTGTTTTAAGGTCTGGCTGAAATAAGGATAAAACTACCATTCCATAGCTCTTAATATCAGAAAAAGTGAAAATGGATAGTCTTCAGTTATTAATTTTAGACCTTAATCATTAATATCTTGAATGAAAAGAAAAGACAGTGACACGCAGTTCGATCTTCAAGCAATCAGTGGCACTGAAACAAAATATGGAGTGATGAAAATTTACATTAGAAACTATTCAATGATTTAATCAGAGGAAAAGGAAAATGAAAAAATCACGCTTTCTTACGAAGCAGTTGTCCCAGCATTAGGTGAAAAACGCACCGAACTTCTCCTTTGTCTAAGCAGACATAATTACAGCTTCTTCCAGATACCCAGTTCTTCCTCTTGTTTGCATGTGAACATATATATGGGTGTATGTGTGTGTGTGAGAAAGAGAGACATAGTGAGAGAAATTCCTAGCTCGCTCCCCCCTCCTCTCTCTCTCTTTCTCTCTCTCTCTCTCTCTCTCTCTCTCTCTCTCTCTCTCTCTCTCTCTCTCTCTCTCTCTCTCTCTCTCTCTCTCTCTCTCTCTCTATATATATATATATATATATATATATATATATATATATATATATATATATATATATATATATATATATATATAATATTGTATATGAGTTATACTCAATAATAATAATAATAATAATAATAATAATAATAATAATAATAATAATAATGAATTATTACCATGATTATTATAATTAATAGATTAACAAGTAAGGGGTGCAATATAGTCACAAAGCGGAGGGACAAGTGATGAATGCACTGAAAAGAGCTCTGGACAAAAGTGGGTTTTTTGGTCAGTCATAATTCTTCGAATTCGCCATCCTAATTTGTTACTGGTTAGAGAGTGGAGTGTGTAGGGGGCTAGGAGTAGGGGGAGGGGGTAAGGTGGTCGGAATATGCTAGGTTTGGTAAGTTACCATAAGTGAGGTGAGGTGGTTTTTATTTTATTTATTTCCTATTTGGTGAATAGGTTTTCGAATCTTCCTTTTCTGGTAAGGCGAGAGGAGTAAGAGACGAAACCATTCGAGGATGGTTTTCGAATTTTCCACGTCTGGCTTGGCACTAACCACTGAGGGTGGGCGGGGATGTGGGCGGGGGAGGGAAGGCGGGTAGAAACCCAAGTCAGGTCAGGCTAGGTCAAGTGTCTAGCGAGAGTTAGTTCACTGGCCGATTAGGTTTCCAGTTTTCGACTTC
Source organism: Macrobrachium rosenbergii (assembly GCA_039081455.1). Taxonomy (NCBI): domain Eukaryota; kingdom Metazoa; phylum Arthropoda; class Malacostraca; order Decapoda; family Palaemonidae; genus Macrobrachium; species Macrobrachium rosenbergii. The sequence goes on along the minus strand of JANJGK010002056.1, from coordinate 27,477 downwards.
CAGCTCGACACCTTTTCCGAAAGGTGAGGTGTGGGGCTGGAAAGGTGGCCTGGAAAGGAGAGAAAGCAAGAGGGTAGGGGGATGGTCGCATGGTGCGTGGGGTTGGGGGAGGTGAGGGATTAAGTGCAACAATAAACTGCTTAGCAGTAGAAATTAGACCTAACTATCAATGTACAGCTGGAAAACAACAATTTCACTTGGAACAGTCAATAATAATGGAAAACCGTTTTGAAGAAGCCCAGTAACCTGAATTCATAGAACAATGTTAAGATTTTGGAAAGGCTAAAACAGGAAAAACCAGCAAATGATAATATACAAAACAGAGAAAAAATTTTAGTAACGCTAAATTTGAACAAAAAAGACCTGTGATAATAATAATAATAATAATAATAATAATAATAATAATAATAATAATAATAATAATAATAATAATAATATGGGGGCCGTGGCAGAGTGGTTTAGCTCATCGATGGACTGGTTAAGCAACATTGGGGTTGGCCAGTTGTTGGATGAGTGACTGTTCTCCTCGGCGTGATTCCTTGAGAAAGGATCTTTGCCATAATTTCCTCAGTCTACTCACCTGTAAATGAGTACCTGTTCTCGATGGGGTAGGGTCCAGCTAAGGGTTTAAAAGCAAAACTCAGCAGTGATGGAAAGAAATGAAAGATTAAATGACAACGACGTAAATGGAACGTCTGGCAACAAAGGAGCTTTGTCCGGCAGCCAGGTATACAACCCAATCGACGGGGGAAGACGGTCAGGTACTTGGAGGTCGTCATCCAGCAACAGACCACCACAACGACAGTAACCAGCAACCAGAGACTGAAGCTACAGAGGTAAACCAGAAGAAGAAATGAACAAGAGAAGGAAATATTGAGATGCTATATCAGAAGCAACGTGACAGAAAGAGGATACAGAGGAAGACTGGTCAACATCTGGAATGAGAGAAATAACACCCCCAAACAGAACAGAGGCTGGCAGACCAAGTAAGGAACATAAAGAAAAAGAACTGGCTCTCCACAACAGAAAGAGAGGAACTGGAAAGAGAAATAACACCCAGCAATGAAGGACAAGAAGACGAACTAAGAGACGATGACACAGAAAATGACAGGAATGATGAGCTACCAAACAACGACACAGGAGGAAACACAGAAGATGTAACAAAGAGGTCTGAGTGGATGGAAAAGATCAGACAATGGATGAAGCCCGATACAGAACAAAGATCCCCTCCATGAAAGCCTGCAACACCAAGAAACTACGGAAAAAAACAAGTAAAGTTAATGAAATAATGAGACTAATCCACACAACCAGTATCACAGAAACCTGGCATATGCAGGAGCAAGACTAGTAGTAGAACTCATGGGGGATACAAATACCAACACCACAATCACAACCAACCCAACAGAAACCAAGACAGCAACCGGCTTGGAAAAGGCACCTGGATAAACAAACCATGGCGATGAGGTCTGACTTGAGTAAACTGAAAGAGATGGCAGAAAAGAGGCTAAGAAGCAAGAAAACCAGAGAGAACTGGATGAGAAATACAAAGTACAAGAGAAGGGACTAAACAACACAATAGAAGCTATAAAACAGAGGTTTAAAGCCAAAGCACATAGGATCCAATGGTGCATGAACAGGAATAAAGGATACCAACAGAACAAACTCTTCGGAACCAACCAGAAAATACTATACAGACACAGTCAGACACCAACTAAAGAAAATGCACACTGGAAAGCCCCAGGTCCCCATGGAGTCTATGGATACTGGCTCAATAACTTCAAGGCCCTACACCCACGAATAGCAGAACAACTCCAGCATTGTATCACAAACCACCATGTGCCCAAATGGATAACCACAGAGAGAACATCCTCAGTACAGAAAGATAAGAACAAGGGAAATATAGCAAATATCTACAGGCCTATCACCTGCCTACCAATAATGTGGAAGTTACTAACAGGTATCATCAGTGAAAGGCTATACCTAGAGGATACAAACACCATCCCCCACCAACAGAAAGACTGCAGAAGGAAGTGTAGGGGCACAAAAGACCAGCTCCTAATAGACAAAATGGTAATGAAGAATAGTAAGAGAAGGAGGACCAACCTTAGCATGGCATGGATTGACTACAAAAAAGTTTTCGACATGATACCGCACACGTAGCTAACAGAATTCCTGAAAATATATGGGGCAGAAAAACACCATCAGCTCCCTTAAAAATACAATGCACAACCGGAATACAGTACTTACAAACTCTGTGATAAGACTAGCAGAGCTTAACATCAGGAGAGGGATCTTTCAAGGCGACTCACTGTCCCCACTACTCTTCGTAGTAGCCATGATTCCCATGACAAAAGTACTGCAGGAGATGGATGCTGGGTACCAACTCAAGAAATTAACCATCTGATGTTCATGGACGACATCAAGCTGTATGGTAGGAGTATCAAGGGAAATAGATACTCTAATCCAGACTGTAAGGATTGATCTGGGGACATCAGGATGGAGTTTGGAATAGAAAAATGCACCTTGGTCAACATACAAAAAGGCAAAGTAACAACGACTGAAGGGATAAAGCTACCAGACGGGAATAACATCAAACACATAGATGAGGCAGGATACAAATACCTGGGAATAACAGAAGGAGAGGATATAAAATACCAAGAGATGAAGGACATGATCAGGAAAGAATATATGCAGAGACCTAAGGTGATACTCAAGTCAAAACTCAACGCCAGAAACATGACGAAAGCCATAAACACATGGGCAGTACCAGTAATCAGATACAGCGCAGGAGTGCAGTGGACGAAGGCTGAACTCCACAGCATAGACCAGAAAACTACAAAGCACTACACCCAAGTGCAAATACAGACAGACTATACATAACATGAAAGGAAGGGGGGAAGAGGGGTACTAAGCATAGAGAATTGCGTCAACATCGACAGAAAAGCACTGGGGAAATATCTGAAAACCAGTGAAAATGAGTGGCTAAGGAGGGCATGGGAAGAAGGAATGATAAAAGTAGATGAAGACCCAGAAATATACAGAGACAGGAAAATGAAAAGCAGAACAGAGGAATGGCACAACAAACCAATGCACGGACAGTACACGAGACAGACAAAAGAACTGGCCAGTGATGAAACATGACAATGGCTACAGAGGGGAGAACTCAAGAAGGAAACATAACGTGCGGTGGATAGAGCAGCTATTAACAAAGCGAATAAAATATACTACAGAGGTCCCATTCACAACAGAAAAATAGAGCTTAACAACAAAATAAAGCTTCCGTACGACGAAAACATCCAAAAAGCCACTGAACAACTCAGGTCTAACAATCCTTTTATTTTCTATTATCCCAAATCCATCAGGAGCTCGCTCATTAACGTATACTTAAATATAAAAGGGGAAGAAGCCAGAGTTGACAAGATTCCGTGCAGCAATTGTAATGAGATTTACATGGGGGAGATGGGTAGATCTCTCTCACAAATATTAATAGAGCACAAAAGATCAGTATGGTATGCTTCGGAGAGTTCGGAGATTTTCTTTCAAATCAGAGATAAAGGCCATTCCATAAACTGAGGTGGGGTGGAGCTGGTTTTCAAAAGTAGCTCTCCATATAAAAGAAAGATACTGGAATCTGCTATCATAAATCAAACCAACAATATGAACTTGTTAGAATGACACTGGAAATCGGATGACATCGACGGGTTAATCTTCAAACTTCTTCTGAAGAAGGTAGTCCAGGAAACACGACCACCAGACGCAGCGCCAAACGGGAGTTAATGAGGCCAAAAACCACAGGGGAATTGTTTATTTTCCCTCCTTCTTGGGAAATGGTCACCTGCATACCATCGGAGACTTAATGCCACACCTACATATGCTTTGTATATATACCCTTGTAACATTTCATCTATCCATATTTTGCCAGTGAACAGGGGCACAGAAGGAAGTGCTCGAAATATACGGTTGCAACATTCAAATAGTGTTTTATGGGCCTTTCATCTTCATATTATACTGTGGTATGACAGTAAAAGACATTCATATATCTATCTATCTATCTATCTATCTATCTATCTATCTATCTATCTATCTATCTATCTATCTATATATATATATATATATATATATATATATATATATATATATATATATATATATAATCAAGAAGATCATCAGCAAAGCATTCAGGAGTCCCAGGAAGACGACAGTCTAAGAAACAGGCTTTATTACGATAGGAAATGTTTCATGTTGCTTCAACACATCATCAGTCTGCAAATTATAAGTGTTTATAATAAATTACAAGACAAAAGCACAAATTATCACAAGAATCAGCTAAAATTAAATAAATAAAAAAAAAACACGAGCACATGAAGAAGGCTACCTATCCAAGGAAGGGTAAGAGCAAAGTGACCACAATAGTTCGTACATGCCCAGACAACACTGAGGCCAGAGAGAGAGGAGACAAAGAAACATTAGAGTTTAAATCTGGACGGAGGTGCTTGACAAATAATGACTCAAGGGTCGTTAAGTGGGCTGTTTGTTTAGTAGTGCCAATTTTTGAAAAACGATTCTTATCAACTGTAATTTTGCATTTGGATCCATGAGTCCTAATATAAGAGAATTCCGGATTGGTTATTTTTGATCCCGGCCTATAGCTAAGACCTAGATGGCTATAATATCGAACTTGCAACAGTCTTCGAGAGGATCCAATGTAATTACCAAGGCATCTTGGGCATTCAGATTTATATATTAATATTATGTTGGATCTCATGAATTTCTGAAGCTTGTCCTTGTAATTAAAAAAAAAAAAAACTATTTTCTTAGGCTTCATAGGAATGAGGTTTAATTTCAAAAATCCTAGTTCCTTTTCAATAACACATTTAACTTTGGAACGCAAATTGTTGGAATGAATGAAAGGAATTTGGGCATACACGGTAAGTTTTTGGAACGTTGAAGTTCAATGTAGGTTTAGAAACAAACCTTGTCAACATTTCGATAATATTAAACACTAAATTTCTTGGGAGTGAGTTTCTTGTAAAATACTCAAGTAAAAACTCAATTTCCAAATAAAAAGAGGTCCAATTTGAGGTATATCTAAATGCTCTATAAGCAAGAATAGTGACTGAATTAACTCTATAAGCATGAAAACATGAACTAAAAAGTTGCTTCCTAGACCTGTAAAAGTATTTTTCCTAAAAACAGAAGTACTAAAACTGTGGTTATGTCTAATGACCTTAACAACTAAAAATGCAACGGTGTTGTCCTTTTCTTGTTCTCAAGTAAATTTCATGTTAGGATGTGTATTATTAACATATTCTAAAAATAACTGACATTGCCAGGAATGTTTGAACAAGGCAAAAGTATCATCAACATATCTTCTGTAATATATTGGTTTAATGCTCATCATATCTTCTGTAATATATTGGTTTAATGCTCATCGGACAATTATTGAAAAATTCTTCCTCCAAATGACCCATAAAAAAGTTTGCAAACAACGGGCCTAATGGGGACCCCATAGCAACTCCCTCCACCTGCAAGAAGAGTTGCTTATTAAAATTAAACTTGAATCTTGCACAACAAGTTCTAAAAGGGGTTTAAAAAGTTGTCTATTAAAACCACAAAAACCTTCAACATCACTAAAAACCTTATTTAAAATAATCTCAATGGTTTCAGAAACAGGTGTGTTGGTGAATAAGGACTCAACGTCTAGGCTAGCCATGAAGAGTTCACCATCTTGTAACAACACTTGCTGTTGAAAACCAAAACCATTTTTCAAAGAGAATTGGGATATAGAATATTCATTTAAAAGTTTAACCAGAAACTGAGATATTATGGGCAGGACTGTCGTAGGATGACATTATGGGTCTCATTGGTATGCCATCTTTGTGTTTTAGGGAGTCCGTATAATATGCCAAAAGAGGATCCTGTAACACAGTTTATGAAATACATCCTCATTAATATTCCCATCTTGTTTAAGTTTTCTAAGAAAATGGCTGATTTTGTTCTCTTTTTTGTAAATGTCAAAAAAGTTCGGTTTACCAATAAGTTTGAATTTAGAGTTATCAAACCGAATTATATTCATTTTCTCTGGTCAACCTTATTAGGAATGTTTCCTGTCGTAATAAAGTATGTTCCTTAGACTGTCGTCTTCCTGGGACTCCTGAATGTTTACATTATTATATATATAAATCTGCTGTACTGCCAGGCACTTAAGGCTGTGCAAGAGGGAGTTGGAAAGGAAGTGAGTAGAAGCCCTCAGAGAAACACAAGAGTTGCACTGAAGTTAGTGACCCATCGCGGAGTTTTCATTCGCAACAAGTGAGTACATTCTGTTTAACGCTGGCACTTCGGAAGTCAGCGTCCCAAATATACCTTGAAGTACTCCGGGATAAGATAATGCTCCAACCTCAGTACAGTCGAACACCACGAATATATTTTATTTGTTTCTTGGTAATCAAACTTTTTATGCTAATTTAAGCTAAAAAGACGCAATGATAATGAATTTTTGCCTTCCATCTTAGAAGGTTTATTTTCTTTTACTTTATTTCACCATTTACTCGAAAATGGATTCGCAAACTAAAATTTAAATGGAAAAAAGTGTGTTAATGTCGTTTCCATTGAAGCATAAATCTCTGGTGTCCCCTGTGCCAGGTAAGCTTTCATTTCTGGCTATATCTAAATCTGGCGGAAATGTGACGCTCCCGGAGACAGTCGGCATCTTGACGACGTCTAGGTGAAGGTAAAATTCCGAAGAGTCTCGCTATATTTATCTAATTACTTTGTGATCTAATTGAATCCTTATTTTATGCACCAAATACCTCCATATGTTATATATAAATAATGTTGTGGAGTATATTAGGAAGCCCAAAGGAAATGGCGGTCCCCAAAACCAAAGCTTGAAACAATTTCACGCAGAACGGTGATGTATTTTCCATAGATTTTAAGGCGATTTGGAACCAAATACACTGAATATTAGGAGAAGCATTGCAATGTCAGCATTCTTTAAACACTAGATTCTAATGAAAACTTAAACTTGGTAAAATTTTCTGAATGTGAACAACCAATAAAACTGAGGGATTACTACCTTTAGCATCTTTTAAATATTAAAAAAACATAAACAAACGTTCATTTTCGTTCAACTGCTTTTATGAGTTTGTGTGTGTGTGTCTTTGTTTTCCCAAACATTTGTTGTTAATGGAATCATGTTTTGGTATTCATTCCATTTAACATTTTCTTTTTTTATCAAATCTCGGATTTGGTCCCCATAGTCACCACATGTATTATAACCCTTGTGCATTCAGACAGAAACTGCAACGCTTCCAGGAGCTTTTGTTCTCCAAACAATGATTGACTCTTTTGCTATAGAAATAGAAATGAGTTTTATCAACAGAATAACGTTATTAACCACACTGACAGTATTATGTAAAAGTATGAAAAGAATGAAATTCATTTCAAGCAAGAATCACAAAACATTTAGAATAAAAATCTACTTCATAGTTGAGGAGGGAACTAAAGTTTTAATCTGAAATTTAAGCATGATTATGGGCACAATATTTAATAACTCCGAAATTTCATAAACAAAGCAGAAAGAAATGTATTTCCATAATGGTTATCGAAAACGGGCTAAGAGAGAGGAGGGAACATAATTTCCATAATTTCTCCTCATGCCTATGACGGCACTTCTGATGGGCGGTAAAAGTCAACTGACTCTCGAAGATCCAGCATAGAGCTAAAGAGTCGATAAGTGACATTGCTTGCCAGGCGAACATCAACAACACAGCAGTGCACAAATGGATACGACTAAATGCAGAGGAAATAGAAATACATTGATAGAAGCGCACGATCCTGCTTCGTTAGGCTTATGTTCTCCAAGATCAACGGATCATTGACATGACTTGCTCAACTGAGCCCCTTATCAACGGACGTTGCGATCAAGAGAGATAATAAACCATCCACAAACAAAATGATGAGAGAGAGAGAGAGAGAGAGAGAGAGAGAGAGAGAGAGAGAGAGAGAGAGAGAGAGAGAGAGAGAGAGATTTGTTTCCCCCTAGTTGTCTGTCTACCTGAGACCTAATGGAGGTGATCTTCTTTCTCTTACACAACTGAAAATAAATAACAATTTCGTATGGAGTCTTCATCTAACGCAAATATGCCGAATGAATAAGGTTACATGAATTGCAAATAATGCAAAAACAAATCATTTAACTCTAATGACTATCACGAAAACTTTTAGTCACATCATGATCAAAGAACATTTAATTCAAATCAGTGCTGTAGTATTAAACAGCTCATAGTGTGTTTTCATAGACCTGTTTATAAATATACCTAGCAGAGGGTATTAACAGATACAAATGCTGGTAGCCCTGGAAGCACGATAGTAACCCCCTGTCATTTAGCAACATGTTGTTGCAGCGTCAGAGTACAAAAAAAAAAAAAAAAAAAAAAATCTTGAAATCATAAACAGCGATGGTTGTTCTGAGTTTGCTTCCTGGCCTTAATATAAAGCTGGCAAGTAGTGCTTTCACAGGCTGTTTGGGAAGTATTGCAATATTTCATAGCTACTATTTCCTTTTGATTTTTTCCTTCAATAACGATAATATTAGCGGCAAAATGGTAATGTAAATTTTGTTTCGTTTTATTTTTACTTCATGACGCATTTTATCAGATGCAGATGTCAAGAGAAAACACACAAGGGAACGTGAAGTTTGCTCCTCATTAGAAATTCTTGGGGCCGGACTTTCTAATTATGGAGAGAAACCACCAGAATGCAGCGTCATGCTTTCGACGGAAGTGAAACGATGCAACACCGTGCACAGTATATGTGTTTGTGTTTATGTGCTTGTGCGCGTAACTGCTTCACCCTGCGAAGCCTTGTGATAGCGTCAGCTGGTCATGCGTGATCAACTCTCCAGCCATAGCTAACTTCATAATACTGTACATCTGTTTTGTGTGTGTGAATGACGGGAGAAAAAAACAGCTGATTTCATAGGCAGTTTTCTGGTTTTTGTGGCCTTTCGAAGACAACAGTATTTGAAAGCATTAATCTAAGTTGAATGACTTTTATAATTATCGGCGTATACTGTATCATTTTTTTATCTTTATGAATTCTTTATTGCTACCAAGGAATTTTTTTTATATAAAAATGAATAGTTTGGTCAATTACGTTTGTTTTTAATTAGGATAAAGATGTCGTAATCTTTATAACATTTTGTTTCTTTTTGTAGGGGGATGTATTCCTGGTCAGCTGAAGGCTTTATTGACAGGAGACGTCAATTTCAAGCTTCCTTCCCGAAGGACACGCAAGGAAAATAAGCTACTTCCACCAGCCAGTGACTGGCATCTGCTCACTGGAGAAAGAAAAATGGGCACAAACGGCTTTGCCGCACGCCACCTTCCCCCAAATGAGAAAAATGCAGATTTTATATAAACAAGTAAAAAATGCACCCAAGTTCCATCGGGACAATCAAGTTTTCTGTACAGCGTATAATGCTGCATAAAACTCTTAGCCACGACCCATGAAATCTTAGTCGCGGCCCATGAGACTTTCAGCCACGGCCCGATGGTGGCATGTGCTCCTGGGATGACCAAATCGAAATTAAAAAAAGCACCTTTGAGGAGCTAGAGGAGCCTCTTGACGGGCCGCAGTGTCACGATCTTGTTGTAACTGGCTTCCATTGACACCATTACGCCGAGCCTCTCGATGTGCTGCAGTAGAAAACTCTCAGCTACGACCGAGCAGCGCTCAGTTGCTCCCCAGATGCAGTTAAGTGAATGAGCGTCTGCGACGCCTCCAGAATTGGACTCTACCGGTGCCAGATGCATGATCCATGGGAACCTTAACTTTCGGTAAAATAAAAACTACTAAGGCAAGAGGGCTGCAATTTGGTATGTTTGATGATTGGAGGATGGGTGATCGTCATGTCAATTTGCAGCCCTCTAGCTTCAGTATTTAAGATCTGGGGGTAGACGGACAAACAAAGCCATCTCAACAGTTTTCTTTAACAGAAAACTAGAAGGTGACATGATATCATTGCATAAGATAAAATTTACAGTACGAAATTTTCTTTGGATGGCTTGGCTGGGGTTGCAGACTTTTCAGGTCGGGATATTTGCTAGGACTGGTTCACCATTCTCTTGAAAACCTTCGTAAAATACATGAACTTAAAGATTATAAATACTCATGGGTTATGTATGTGTACACACTTAATATATATATATATATATATATATATATATATATATATATATATATATATATATATATATATATATATATATATATATATATAGTGTGTGTGTGTATATGCATATATATATATATATATATATATATATATATATATATATATATATATATATATATATATATATATATATATATATATATATATACACACATAGATCCTCAATGGCCAAGTCAGTTAGAGCAGCAGCTTCGGACTCCACAGAGGTCTGTGGCGCGGGTTCAAATCCGCAGCCGGACGGTCAGAGAGGCGAACACTTTGCTGTCCGTGTAGACACTTCGGGATTATGTATGTAATCAATGGATAGGTTTGCTTAAAAGCAAATGGGAGTTACAGACTAATACACTCACAAACAAAGCCACTCCAACATCTAAAAAAAAAACATAGCAGACACCTCACACATCTCAAACTGTCGGCCTAACCGTGCAACAACTCGCTGCTGGGAGAAAGGGCACTGGTGACTGGCATAATACATATACGTACGCTACCGGGGTCTACGCAATGACAGGCAGGGCAGCCGATCGAGACAATGGTCTATCCCAAAGCCAAATCAAAAGTCCTTCAAAAGAAGGCATCGTGCTTACCCCATACAAATGGGAAAAAAGCATGTTAAAAGAACAAGAAGAACATATATATATATATATATATATATATATATATATATATATATATATATATATATATATATATATATATATATATATATATATATATATATATATACAAGCCATACTGCCTATTTGTGGTCCCCATATAGAAAGCTATTCGTTCACCAGTACAACGTTATTTACTTAATTGAAATTGGCATTAAGAGGAATACCCTCTGTACTGAAGACAATGAGAATGAGGCCAAAATAAAAATAGTTTCATCATATAGACCGATTCGCAGCAGTCTTCTTCATATTTGAAGCTGCTCTGCCTTTCGGAAATATGAATACAATCTGGGCTCACTAATTATTTGATAGGGTGGGTCAAGATTTCAATTAGATTTATATCGTGATCCTTTGTTGATTAATTACGTTTTTACTGCTGTTTCTTTGCCTATAGAGAGTACATGAATACTTATGGATCTGATACTCTCTCTCTCTCTCTCTCTCTCTCTCTCTCTCTCTCTCTCTCTCTCTCTCTGATTCTTCATTTACACAACTATTTTTGGCGATTGTTTCTAAAGTCACCAAAGGCAAAAACGGTTTTATAATAATAATAATAATAATAATAATAATAATAATAATAATAATAATAATAATAATAATAATGATTGGCAAAATCAAGAAGAAAGTATTACTCTCTGATGTCGCAATACCATGAGACACCAGAGTAGATGAGAAAGGAAGAGAAAAATTGATAAGTATCAAGACCTGAAAATCGAAATCAGAAGGATATGGAATATGCCAGTGGAAATTGTACCCATAATCATAGGAACACCAGGCACAATTCCAAGATCCCTGAAAAGGACTCTGGAAAAAATAGATGCCGAAGTAGCTCCAGGACTCATGCAGAAAAGTGTGCTACTAGAAACAGCGCACATAGTGAGAAAAGTGATGGACTCCTAAGGAGGCAGGATGCAACCCGGAACCCCATATTATAAAAACCACCCAGTCGAATAGGATGATTGTGATAGACCAAAAAAAATATTATTATTATTATTATTATTATTATTATTATTATTATTATTATTATTATTATTATTCAGAAGATGAAGTCTATTCATATGGAACAAGCCCACAGGGGCCACTGACTTGAAATTCAAGTTTCCAGAGAATATAGTGTTCATTTCAAAGAAGTAACAGAAGGTAAATGGAGGCACAAAAAGCAGAGATCAGTTCCTAGAAAGATGAATTACCACTGTTGGTTCTCTCTCTCTCTCTCTCAAATAAAACTAAATCATATGATATTTACATTATTTCCAACGCCACCAGAGACAGAAGATTTCGTCAATACCGCTAGAGCGTATAATCAAGGCCACCGAAAATATATATCTTTCGGCAGTCTCCGTATATGCTGTATGAGCAGCGGCCCATGAGACTTTAACCACGGTCCGGTGGTGGCCTATCCTATATCGTTGTCAAAAGCACGATAATGGCTAACTTTAACCTTAAATAAAATCAAAACTTCTGAGGCTAGAGGGCTGCAGTTTGGTATGTTTGATGATTGGGGGGTGGTTGATCATCATGCCAGTTTGCAGCCCTCTAGCCTCAGTAGTTTTTTTAAGATCTGAGGGCAGACAGGAAAAGTGCGGACAGAATAGAGTGCGGGCGGACAGCCAAAGCCGGCGCAGTAGTTTTCTTTTACAGAAAACTAATTAAGATTTCTTACGTAGAAATGCAGAATTTAATTATAATTTTTCATGTCTCTCTCAATTGAACTAAATGCTTTTACATAAAAAGCAAAACTATATACATATATATATTGAATTTATTGGTTCTGCAGTGTTACTGTTCGGCATTTAATATTTTGACTAAAATATTAGCTTAATTCACTTAGAAGTGATGAGATAAGTGACTGGAAAGCATTACCACGCACAGTGTGATATTACGCCTATTACAGTTAGCAAACGTCGTTTTCTAAAATCTCCAATTAGGGTAAAGTAGTGTCGTCAAGCTATTACAAATATCAAAGGAAAATGTCGTTAAAAGAACAGAAAAAAATCCTAATTAGAATATTCCGAGATCCTTGTGGTTATCCTTTCCATGGAAAATGATCACCTCAGAACGCACAGTACTTCACTAAAGGCCATTAAGATGACAGGGATGACTTTCCTTATACCCTTTTTGCCCTAAAGCCAGGGTAAATACTCCTTATCTGAAGTAGGTTGTTGTGGTGGCTGATGTTGACTGCAAAAGTTAACTGTCAATTTTCTTTGAAAATTTTGATTAGTGAGGAGTTTATCTTGGAGGCAGCACAGCTAGAAAGAAGACATTGAATTGTGAGCCGGCCCTTTGCCAAGGAACCTTAGATATCATCTGCAGTAACAGTAGTTCCGACTACGATCTTAAATTTGCTCCTGAGCGATAATTTGAAACAGGAATTCCAGCTCTCTCTCTCTCTCTCTCTCTCTCTCTCTCTCTCTCTCTCTCTCTCTCTCTCTCTCTCTCTCCTCTCTCTCAGATTTTTCTGGGAGGCACGTCCAGCGTAGCTAGCAAGAGGGAATTTTCAACTTGCTAGGGTGTGTGAATTTGCTTCTTACCTCGATAAGTTTCATCCCTTGTGAATGGTGTCACAGATCTTCATTACTTCGTTAATTAAGTTCGAGTCATCAAATAAGGGGTCATCTCTGAATGGCTCTTAAGGACAGAGCTTTAATCCTATTACTCTATCAAATGATAGGACATGAGGGACAGATAGATAAACAGGCAGATAAACAGATAAAATGAAAACTAAACATAACAAAAGCTGGTCAGCTGCACATAATCCATAGGTAATCTCACGAGAGCTCAGCAAAAGCTACTTAGTCCGCAATTCAGGAATGTGACGAGTATCGCCTCAAGTCAAGATCTCTCTCTCTCTCTCTCTCTCTCATAAAATCATATTTGGATTTGATGGCCTGTTTCAGTCGTTTTATTAATTTCACTGAACGACTCCCCTTGAGTGAGTGGCTGCGGACAGTGTTCTGGGTATCATGTTCTTCACCAAGGCTACGGGTCACTGCAATAAACTAACAAAAGAGAAACCATTTCCCTGTTTAAATCAACCTAAAAGTACTGAACTTTTCACAAGACAAGCTCAAGTTATCCAGCCCACCCAACCATCGACGTACCGATCGATCCCGTGAACAAGAGTGTCAACATTTGTGAGAGCGAGCTCAGAACAATCATTTTCGTGCTCTCGAGTACATATATTTTACTCATCTTATATCCATCTTAGTGAAACACGGATGCAGTACACATTTTCACATCAAACACGTCATCCATACAAAAAGAAATTGTTCAAGTAAAAGTTCGCAGTACATATATATTTACTGTAAAACCTCTTAATGTGACAAACTAATATTTGAATTTGAAACACTCTGCCGCCTTTGCGAATGCCATCATGAAATTTATTACAAAGAAAACGAAACCCATCAATCAATAAAGCCTCGAAGGAAATTTGAACTCTCTCGCAACGAAGGGAATCACAGAAAACAGAGGCTGCCGAGAGAGGAGCAAAACGACCCTTCAGCAACTGAGGAATCGAACAACGCTTTCGCAGGAAAAACGAAGCCTGCTGTGAAGCCATTTGGACAGCACATACGTGGGAACTCTCTCTCTCTCTCTCTCTTTGATATTAACGAGCGGCCTCCAGAATTCCCTGACATGCAACCTGTGCAATCGTTTATTTGGTGGTCAGTTTATCCATAATTATTTGTCAGTTTCCTCTCCCTTCCACAGGCTTCTCTTGTTTCTGCTCTTCGTATTTGTTTTCCTGTTTCCACTTTTCGACTTCAGAAAAGAAAGGTCATGGCATCATTCTCTTGCGGACAGCATCCGTGTGAGGACGACATGGAATTGAATATTAATGCAACGAATTCATTTCCAGGCCAAAGTCAGGGCTACTACGGGTGAAAAACCAAAGAATAAATGAAAATTCCTCCGCAACATATTTCAGATGACACCAACACATTTTGTTAGAGGGACCGTAAATCATTTTTCGAGATCAAAAGCAAGTGGAAAGTGCTCTCTCTCTCTCTCTCTCTCTCTCTCTCTCTCTCTCTCTCTCTCTCTCTCTCTCTCTCTCTCTCTCTCTCTCTCTCTCTCGTGGTAATCGTACATCCACAATACCCAGGTGTTTTAAATAAAAATTATTTGCACGAAGTCATAATTTGGCGTGAAAGCTGGACACAACTGTCTGTAAACTACCAAAAAACCTGTTTTTGTGAGTTGAAATTATAATAATAGGAGTTCTACGTTTTGCTATATAAATTCTTGGTTATTGTTATTGTCAAAAAATGGGAAGAGAAATTTGACATGTATTTTCATTTGTTTATATAAAAAAACTGTCTAAATACAATTTATATATATATATATATATATATATATATATATATATATATATATATATATATATATATATATATATATATATATGATCATGAAGCTACAAATATCGCTTAATATCAAATCCACGCTAGTGCCCGTCCATTTATCACTTATAAATTCCCCTTCGGTGATAATTCCCCATCGGGGATATTCCCGAGGTAGCGTGGATTTGATATTAAGCGATATTTGTAGCTTCATGATCGTATATAAATCACGGTGTGATAAAAAAATGTCATATATATATATATATATATATATATATATATATATATATATATATATATATATATATATATATATGTATGTATGTATAAATATATGTCTATGTGTATATATACATATATATGTGTATATATATATATATGTATGTATATTTATGTTTGTGTGTATATATATATATATATATATATATATATATATATATATATATATATATATATATATATATATATATATATATAGTTCCTCGTTGGGGGAGCGGGTTCCGTTCTCAGCTACCACTCTGTTGGTCGCGAGTTCGAATCTTCGACCGGCCAATGAAGAATAAGAGGAATTTATTTCTGGTGATAGAAATTCATTTCTCGCTATAATGTGGTTCGAATTCCACAATAAGCTGTAGGTCCCGTTGCTAGGTAACACAATTGGTTCTTAGCCACGTAAAACAAGTCTAATCCTTCGGGCCAGCCCTAGGAGAGCTGTTAATCAGCTCAGTGGTCTGGTTAAACTAAGATATGCTTACTTATTACTATATATATATATATATATATATATATATATATATATATATATATATATATATATATATATATACATATACACATACTGTGTGAGTATGTGTGTAAGTAACATTTTCCACGGACGGAATCCTATCATTAAAATAAAAGTGCGCAGAGCCGCCACCACCGCAGCCCCCCCCCCACCTTTTGTCTCTTACTGAGCATAGAACGAACATATATCATGAGAACGATCTCCCATCTCCCTGAGTCCCAGGCTGCATTTACAGCTTTTATTCCAGCTGAGGTGTCAAGAAACTTCTCGTTTTATTGGAAAACTTCTCACGGGACACATTCCAGGGGACGTTTGCTTGAGACACTGAGGACTCAGCCCTGGGCTTTGAACGTCTCATTATTATTATTATTATTATTATTATTATTATTATTATTATTATTATTAGTAGTAGTAGTAGTAGTAGTAGTAGTAGTAGTAGTAGTAGTAGTAGTAGTAGTAGTATTTTTCAGTCTCGGAGAAAAGGATGTTTATTTGTTTAATAGTAATGATGGAACATACTCGATTAAATTTGTATCAAGGAATATCAGACGCTAATACCTTCAATGGTAATCGGAATCTGTAGGGTAACATGAGTGATCACAAGTGATTTTCAAAAAGAGACTAAATTATAAAATATTGTTTAGATATACTTCAAGAAATAATTGCTACAGATAATAATAATGGTACTAATAATAATAACGACTCTACAGGAAAATTTTCATATGAATCAAGATTAAAAATAATTACTTCATTGCGTTTTAAAAGCAAAATGCAATAAGATCACTTTTGCTTTTGAGTATATGCTTAGCAAATATATTTTAAAAGATGGTAGCGTTTTCACCTCGATGAATAATATATATAAAAAATGTAAAGTTGGCTAAAACAGCAAAGTATCTAAATTAGTGAGAGCAAGATTTTCATTTGCGGAAGACTGACATTATTTATCGCTGACTCTTGCGATTTCCTCCTCGCCCGTTTTCGTGTGCAGGAATCCTCCCCAATGTCGGCCATCAAAATAAAGGTAATTTGTCCTTATTAAAAGGTAATCTTTTGAACAATTCTATTTTTACATTAAAATACATACATACATACATACATACATATATGTATATGTATATATATATATATATATATATATATATATATATATATATATATATATATATATATATATATATATAAATATGTGTGTGTGTGTGTGTGTTTAAATAAAGCCATAGAATAACGGGTAATTATCATTCCGTTTGACCCTACAGGGATATTTAAAGCTAGGATGTGGAAATTATTCCACATATATATATATATATATATATATATATATATATATATATATATATATATATATATATAATGTGTGTGTGTGTGTGTGCGCGCGCGCGTGTGAGGTGTCGTTGGTGTCTGAGCAAAATCAGTGACAGAAAAGAAAGAACTAGAACCGAAGCCTGTAGTGGGAGACAGATGGTCAGAGGTGGTAGTTTTCACCTTTACCAATGAACAGTGAACCTACAGGTACTTTGCTCCATATTTCACATGTGACAATAAAATGGAACCTCTAATTTTCAGCCAGTTGTAACGTAGAACAAAGATATGTAGTGTTGATTATTATTATTATTATTATTATTATTATTATTATTATTATTATTATTATTATTATTATTATTATTATTATACAGACTTACATGACAGGTTAGGTAAGGTAAAGAAACATTAGAGTAATTTTGCACACTCTCGGTAGGCTGCCACCAGCTGTGGTGTTTGTAGCAAACCACCAGCAAAAAGAAACAAACAATACAAAATAGGAAAAAGTAGCAAGTGCATTGGAATGTACGGTAACGTGTTCTGAGGAGATGTGGGTAGGTAATGATTTGCAACGTAGGTTTATACTAATACCACCTTGACGGTGCTTGTGAGTGACAAATGCAACTGGCTTTCATACAAACTTACGAAAAAATCATTATTACCACAAAAGGTACGAAACAGCATTCAGTAAGTAAAAATGTACATAATCTCCACCACTGAACAGCCTGGCGAGCTCAAAAATAACCTTAACGCTTCAATGGCCTCCGACACAAAATACATATACAATACCGGGTAAGAAAAAATTAGGTAACAATGAAATCAAGTTTTGCCAAGGTTATGCTAACACCAAAACCACTTAACCTTGTTTCACAGACCTGAGATTTGGCCTACCTTAGCCTACAGCACCAGATACCTTTAAAATCACCAATTCTCAAAACTCCGTATTGACCACAGAAAATATTCTCTCATGCTCACACCCAAGCTCTAGATCTTGCTCACACCTTTGAGAAGAATACAGGGTATAATATACTCGGAGAGATGGTTTGTGTCTTACGGCAGTCCTGCTGCACTCAGGCTTTTCTCCCCAGACAAAATATTACGAGTCTTGCATTTTCTTTGAAACAGGGGACTGGACTTGATTTCACCCTTAGACTTGATCGGGAACATCAGCCTCGGAACTCGTATTTCACCCCAGAACTTGTTGCTGGAGAGGGAAAAGAAAACTCTCAGTTCTCCTACAGTTGATATGGCTTTTATAACGATGACAAGAGGCGGGAAGGCGATTAATAGCAAAAAAAAAAAAAAAAAAAAAAAAAACGTTATCAGGTTATAACAGCTTCCCTATTAATTGTTTCATGCTCCAGTAAACAAACTGGCATTATCTTACCGTATGTTACGGCATAATGTTGCGTTGTGATAAATGCCACGTAGTCATAAATTGGCCTTGCTACTAGGGACAAGGAAAGGGCGTCTCGTTATCCCCTCGTGGCTTAGGTTATATTCGTTCATCTCTGCCTGTGATACAAGAGTACATATACAAAGCATATGTAGGTGTGGCAGCATATATACTCTTGTAACATTTCATCTGCCCAAATTTTACCAGTGAACAGGGGCACAGAAGGAAGTCGTCGAATATATGGTTGCAATGTTCAAATAGTGTTTTGTGGGCCTTTTTATCTTTATATTATACTACTGTATTACAGTAAAATATATATATATATATATATATATATATATATATATATATATATATATATATATATATATATATACTGCATATATATGTGCAAACCTTTTTCATAACATATAAATTCATTAATACATGCTATCAATATAATGCTTTCTCTATAACCTATAAAAAATAGTATATGCTACCTATAAAAAATAGTAGGCAATATGCTATCAGTCCAAATTTTTTTTTTTTATAAATTATAAAAATAAATGCCCTAATGAGGTTAGGCCAGGACATGGTATTCTAGGAAGGTTTTTCCCATCGTTTTACACTCGCCCCAAGGTGTTCTCCATAACCTATTAAAATATGCGCTATCAATATAAATTTTCTACATAACCTATATACGCTACCACGGTACATGTTTTCTATTCAGATATTGGAGAGGTAAATAAACAAACAACTGCGAGGCTAAAGTAAACAAATCTGAACAACCAAGCCTACACAAGTCACGAGTCAGACGACAACTCACTGCAGTAAAATGAAACTTTGTGGTCTTATATAATTATTTTGATATTATGAAATGTAGTAATCACTAATTAGAATATCACTAATCTGAATATAACAAATCCCTTGCCTAGATATATATGGGCGTTCTGGCGTTGTTACTATCCCAGGCGAGACAATTCCCGTTTGCTTCCGTCATCTCTTGTAACAAACTTACGAGACGCAATCCTTCAAATTTCTTCCTCATAAGGGTGGTACCTCTCTTGCTTATGGCAATGGAATTGCGTGAATGCACTGCACGGTAAGATAATCCGAAAAGGAAACGCGTCACAAAGCACTAGGATATCACTTGAACCAGAACCACACACCCGACTCTCTGTTTGGAACTGTTACGTACTTACATAATTTCATATTTCCGAAAATACTCAGTAAAAATATGTCAAGAAATATAAAATATTGTATGTATAATAGCTGGCATTGTACATCTGAGATACGACTATGACGAGTTAAAAAATCTAAGTACATAGATATATATTTACTTTGATGATTTGATATTTTATTTTTAGAGAACGAACGAGCTCTTATCGTAGAAAATGGGTAGTTTTAGTAGGATACGGAATAAATGTCTCATTTTCTACTATCCAGAATTGGCAAGTCATACAGACAATGTAAGGCAATTTGTCGCTCACAGGGCGATATTGCAGGGCGATATCGAGATACATAGATACATATTTACTCTGATATTATATTTTTTTTGGAGAAAGAGCCAGTTTTTATCGTAGATAATGTGCATTTTAGTAGGAAAGTAAAGTATATTTCTCACTTCCAAATACAAAGTCATACAGAAATTTTGCGTCAATTTTTCGCTCAATACTGCTCAAATGCCGGTAAATACGGTGAGAAAAATTGTAAAAAAAAAAAAAAAACTAAAAAAAATGTTGTCAGCAATAATATTTCAGGAAACGTTTATTTAGACATATACCAGTCCAAAACTGTAAAAAAACTAATAATCGACAATTCCCCGAAATTCGGCGGTCAGCGCGCCCCGGAAGCTAATAGCTTCAGGAATATGGAAATCGGTAAAAAATATAAGACGTAAACGAAAAAAGCATAAAATATATAAGAATGAAAATGTTTTTTCCTGAAAATATGATAATTGGAAGTGGAAGACGTTGATCCTCCTTCCTTCCTTCCTTCCTTCAAAGGACTACGGCAGTGCTGAAGAATTTCATGAGAGCAGGTTTGAGGGAACTGATTAGGAAACCGCCTGAAGCAAATTCCAGATGACAGCCCTGAAGAAGGAGGTCCGGCGATGTTCGAAAAATTGACGATTTTTCTTGTCTGACGAACTGAAACTAGATCTTAAAGGTGAGGAGGACAACAAACAGGATAAGAAAGAGGACGGGAGACTGATTTCTTGAAAGGAGCAGGAGGAGTGCGAGAGACGAGGGAGAGGGTCAGAAATTTTGGTCATCATTCTCTCAGAGCGCCAAGACGATCTCCATCGACGCTCGCGCTGATTGACCAATTGAACATTGGCCTTCCATGAAGGGATTATTCTGAAGAAAGTATAATGTCATTTCATGCGTTATAAGTGAACGAATTGTCGCCACAAAATGTCATAAAATAAGAGCCTGTGTGAAAAAATATC
This sequence comes from Macrobrachium rosenbergii, assembly GCA_039081455.1. Lineage (NCBI taxonomy): Eukaryota > Metazoa > Arthropoda > Malacostraca > Decapoda > Palaemonidae > Macrobrachium > Macrobrachium rosenbergii. Next base: position 6,328 of record JANJGK010002056.1, on the reverse strand, counting down.
TTATTTGGTTATTGTATAGATCAAGCAATTTCTACTCCCGTATACATATTCATATATGCGTAAGCATATATGAACACTACATAATAAACATATTCAAATGGCACAATTTTTAACGCCCCGCCACCGTTCTTGATACCTTTATATATATATATATATATATATATATATATATATATATATATATATATATATATATATATATATATATATATATATATATATATATATATATATATATATATATATATATATATATATATATATATATATATACATAAAATACAAATGTCCTTGCAGAGACGTGTCAGGGTTTCGAGGGCCATCAGGGGCAGCGACAAAGTAACAGAAAAGAACCCTACGGTGGATATTGGGTTGTAATTCTGATAGACTCCTTTGCCTCACCGAAGGTTGTTCTTGAAAGAAGGAAAAGGTAACAAAGGGAACAAATGATTGCATTCCCCTCCTTTTCTCGAAACATGACAAGAAAGCAGAGAACTTGATGGCTGCTTAACATCTTTTATTTTAGTTACAAAAGAGAACGTTACAAAATGGAAAATGACAACCAGAATGCTTTTGTTATCGAGAATGGGAACATTGAGAACTTGAAACCATAACGAAGGTTATTTCAGTGATGGCTGTTACATTTTACATAGGGAATGGTAGAAACAATCCGTTAACGATTCTCAGAGGGAACTGATATAAAATATAGAAAGATAGCTCTTCACCATTCGGGAGAAAAATGATGGTTCAGTTAGCAACGGTTCCTGAAATACAGAAGATATGACATCACTTCTTTAAGGCAAAACCAGTTCAACTGAAACAACGATAATAGCCTCTGTGATGGTTAGTGCAGATTTAAGGTGGCTGGTGAACAGTAAGGATTGGTCAAGTGCTGGAAAGGAATAAGAAGCTGGTCTGCGCCTCTGGAAAAGCACGAAAAAAAACAACAAAAGTAAATTTAGATAAGGAAGGCTTCAACAAAATCTTTGATGCAGATGCCGGAAGGCACAGCCTGGAACAGCGTCAGGAAATTGGAGATATTTCGATTTTTCTTGACCAGCCTTCTTACCAGTGAAACTCCCTCAGAGGCCAAGCGCTGTGAGCTATGAGGTTATTCAGCGCTGAAATGGAAATTGAGAGCAAAAGGCTTGAAAGGTGTAACAGGAGGAACAATTGTTAGGAGACAGAGTGGAAAGTAAGATGGAAGAAAGGTACTCTAACATGCACGGAGGTACAGTAAAAAGGTATGAAAGGTGTTGCAGCTATGGGCCGAAGGTATGCTGCAAAGAACTATGAGTAAGGTGCACTAATGGCGTCATCCCTACGGGGGATAAACCATCATGGAAGTTTTTTTATTTATTCCTGTAGGAATTTCTTTTACTGTTTCATTTCACTGTTTCCGTTTATGGGCTAAATAAGAGTTTTCATCTCTGTAGTAAGAGCGAATCATTTCCAGTTACAGTGGCAGCCGCCCTTCTCTGAAGCAATGAATATTCGAAGCGTCCAACGTTTTCGCAGAATCCTGGATGTTTCTCTAGAAAACTCACAAAGATGATTCGAAGGAGAATCCTTGTGAGTAGTTGTTGACATTTTTCATGATAATGTGAGAGATATGTGGAAAAAACATTATATGAAACTCGACACATTTATTGAGGGAACCTGTTTTACAGATACCCGTGGCCATATAATAAACATTACATAAAAATCATACATAAGAATTTTTTCACGTTAAACAGGGATACAATGTTAATAGTTGAAACGTGGCTCTCCAGCCAATTTCTATGAACTTCATCAACTCGAGTAGTGATGTGGAAGACGAACTCTGATGAACCATGAGACATTTAATGAGGAAGAGCTTCCGTAGGGATAACAAAACTCTCTCTCTCTCTCTCCTCTCTCTCTCTCTCTCTCTCTCTCTCTCTGTATCTATTTACCTATTTATCTAACTATCTATCTTAAGAGTGTCATTAAAGTAATTCTTTTAATACATGTACAAGTCTCCTCGCCCGATACTGGATGGTTTCTTCCCAAGAATGCTTCGTCTTCAATTTAATCATTTTTGTCGTGACAAATTCCCTTGTGAGAAAATTTGGTTTGCTGTGAATGACTGAAAACATTTGTAAGAATATTTCCTGGATTGTAGGAATGATTGTTGACAGATCCTTCACAGAGCAGTCTATATGAAAATCAAATTTAATTTCGAAACCACGTCTTCTGGAGCAAGCGTATTTATTGCAAAGCAGCATAGAACTTAATAACTGACATCCTGGAGGACGTAACAGGCACCAAGCTTGTCATCCGGAAGCACAATCGCCTTCAGAAGCTTCCCACAGAGAAGGATTGGATAAACAAGTTGCATAATGTCCTTCAAAGATCGTTTCACAGACCTCTAAACAAATATTACTGACAATGCAAGAAATACAGAATAAAAGCTTCCACTTTTCCCAGATTGTCCAATTAAACTTTTGTTGAGTTAAGCGAGCTAACGCCACTTGATTAGAAGATATATTAGTTCAGAAAATATCGATGATTCACAGAAAAAAATTGTTGCTGATCACAGGAAGCATTTGAAATTTACAGCGTTTGATCAAAAAGTTTGTTGTCGGAAGGAGATAAATTATTTGTGAGGGACTGGAATGGGATTTACTGATGCCGATTCGTTATCAAAGTTCAAAAAGCATAACATATAACTGATTACATGAGGTATAAAAAGCATTGACGAAGAAGTGAGAGTATGTGTGTGTGTGCGTGTGTTTGAGGAACCGCTGTGAAAATACCTTTCACCATTGCCTTTGCTCCTTCGTGTGATGAAAGTCAACGCCAGTCGCAGCTGAGAAATGTCAGCAAAGCCACCGGTTTTAAGAAAATGTCAAGTGAAATGACGTCCAAATCTTCTGTAACCCGGATCTCATGAAAGGCCTCAGAACTTGTTCCTACCCACTGCCTCCTCGAACACCCTTTCAGCGAATGAAATTACAGATAATTTTAGTGAAGTGAGTGCAGATTTTTTCCCTTCCAAATACGCAGTTTCATAAAATGGAAGCTTTTCATTAGCGATTATCTTAAGGTTAAATGTTACTCCGTTCGTAACGGTAGAAAAATATTTATTAGATGCCTAACCAGCTCTTGCTTCATCTTTGATTACGAGAAGAATGGAATGCTCGTCAACATCGACTACATGTACACTCGTTTATGTTCATAAATGATGTCAGTTCAGTAAATTTTAAGGACGAAAGGGATCTTTTTTCATAACTTTATCATTCGAAAGTCCCTTAACATCTGCTGTTGAAGTGCTTTCGAAATTAAAGTTATGAGAAGAATCTCCTGAATCACCCTTAACAGATACTGAACTGACATAATCTATGAACATAAAAGGGTGTGAATGTATAAAAAAATAGATGTTGGCTAACCTTTCATTCGTCTCTCATTCAAGCCTGCAGCAGGAGCTGGTTCGTCATCTAATAAATATTTTTCTACCTTTAAGAACGGAGTAACATTTACGTGAGCGTGATTAGCATTCCTGAGAAATCCTGAAATCTCAAACCCACCCTCAGCGTGTAATCACTATGGCTGCCAGACAGGGCTCAGGGAGCTGTGAAGCGTGAATCATGCGGTCACGAAAGCCTGGTGGTGAAACGACCCAATTAGGGTCGAGTGAATGATCACTTCACTCAATCTAGATGACATGAAAATATAAAGATGTTCTGTAAGAGTATTCTATTTATTAAAAAATCCATTGTCTGTGTGTGTGTGTGTATATATATATATATATATATATATATATATATATATATATATATATATATATATATATATATATATATATATATATATGAAATTTTGCCATCATTTGTCACGTGTGACCTTTTTTTTATATTCACAGCTACTTAGCCACAAACGTAGCTCAGAAAAGGTGAGAAAGGAGAGCGAGCGCCGGAATTCATTATTTTCCTCCTTTTCCTGTTTCATTTTTATCAGAAGTCGCTTCCTCCTTGTAACGTCGTCACCATTTCACGTAAACTGTTTAGAAAAAGAGTATCCTATTAAGAAAAAGGAAAAATGAAACAACGTCTGAGAGAATGCAACATGAGTTTCAAAATATTATCATGAAATTTGTCGTCGAGGTAGTTTCTAAGGTTTGGAGTTTACGTTATGCAATTATCATCGCTTGTTATGGAAAAGGCCATTTCTTATGAAAGAAAGATCATAGGCCTACTTCCGCTACGTCATCAGAAAAAATAAGGAGACGTTTACTAAATACAAAATGTGACGACATTAATTTTTGTAGACGCTTTAAACTGCAATACAAAACACACGTTATGTAGCGCGGTATGTAATATTACACAGCAGCTAATGTCATTTCTGAAGAGTTACATGTAGACGGTGTTCCTGTGGAATGTGTCAAATTTCGAAGTTTTTCCTGGTTTAGGAGTATCTACAATAGAATGATGCCGGGTGAAATGAGAACTCGATGTGAAGGTGAGCGTTAAGCTTTCGTCATTGCCCAGGAGTCTGAATAGTCTGATGTCTCTGTTAAAGCCTTAGTTACGGATGCATTTATTTGACGGCATTGTTCTTTGACGATCGCTCAGAACAGAATAGTTTGAATATGAGGTGATTCTCATCCAGTATATGTATTCCCTTTGTACGGTTAGCAATAATGAAAGGTTTTATTTCATGCTGTTAGTTATCATCTTTATCAAGAGGCAGACAGACATTTTACCCTTACCTTTGATTCAACTTCTTGTTTCACACCTGTCAGTCTGCTTTTGGAAGCTCGAGTCTTTGATCTTCATTTTGTTTCCCTGACGTCAATTTACTTTTGACGGGAAATTCTTCTGCGGGGGTTAACGTCTGGTTCCATGGCAGTTCATCAACAACACTCTGCTCCTATAAAGGCATCATTTTAAGACACCGGAGGGTAATCAAGATATTATGAGATATTTCTTACTTTTATTATCAGGAGAATGTGACGCAAGTTTAAATAATGACCAAATCTAATGGTACAGAGGAAGTTGTAGCATCATAGCCTTCCTGAGGACAGAGTGACCCTCCTTTTTTCAAATTTTTTAGAGTTAAAGATAAGTTCTTATAATCTTATCGTATATTACGAAATAGCATCATTAATCCCGGCTGTTCGCTCGATAGCTAAGCAGCCTACGCTGGACTTCAATTTGGACATTGCGAGTTAATTTTCCTTTCCATATAAAATGTCGTTATCTATTGTAACTTTTTTTCTTTGCATATTGGAGATTATGGGAAAATGACTTTCATAAAGGGCAGAAAACGCCCCCTGTGATGAAACTGATCTCTATCAATGTTGTGAACTTATTTATTCATTTTTGTCTGTCTCAGAAATTTCATCCGCTCCATCTCTTAACCCAAGCTGTACTGATGGCTAATGAGTCTAAATTTGAAAGTATACAAACAACATTCATCTGAAAGTCACTTGTAAAGTTCACATTCATGAAACTATGAATACCTGTTTTCAATCCTGGCAGACAGACCTCTTTCGAATGAAAAGAAACGAGGTCACAGTAACAAAATGGAATTTCCGTCCTGACAGAATTCATCGCACACATACACGCAGGGAAACATCTCGAGAGAAAATGGAAGTGGTTCCCTCTGTAGCAGATTTTAATCAATGTAGGACACTGGTGTCTTTCCTGGGGATGGAAAGTATTACCTGCGAATACTCGAAGAATTTTTGCGGACGACTTCTCTAATATTAATTTATTGATTGGTTTAATATCATCATTTAGCACTGTACAAAGATAGTCTTTGATACTTCAAGTCAACGAAGCTTCTTTATTGGGAAGGTCATGAATTTACTTTCGTAAATGTATTGGGAAAGAATTTTTATTCAAAATCAACAAGAAAATCCACAAAATAAAAACAATCCCAAGACCTTGCTCTGAGTCTCGTCGCTGAAAAAGAGCTGGTTACTGAAGAAGGTAATTAAGATAAGAAAAGGCCTTGATGGTCTGGGGACTTCATCCTCTTCAGTGGTGACGAAGGGAACGGAGAAGGACGTTTCTCAGGGTTTTATTCTAAATTGAGGGATTTTGGTGACAGAAGTTTTGAAGTGATAAGTGTGAGACTCGTACAAACAATTGGAATAACAACATTCTGGAGACTTTCTCCAGTAAATCCTTCTTAATTTAAACTAGAACTCCAGCTGCTTTTAGTATGCATTTGTTTGTGTATTTCCTTTAAATGTACATATTACTATTGCATTCTATCTCGTATTCAAATGAAAATAAGAAAAGTTACAGGACGGAAACAATATGTCGCATTAATTGATAAAATTGATCGTAAACAGCAAGGG